>WNWK01045939.1:0-14512 GCA_009830355.1 Cherax destructor | reverse complement strand
AGTTAATGGAAATGCAAAGTAATATAATGGAAATACAAGGTAATGGAAATACAAAGTAATATAATGGAAATACAAGGTAATATAATGGAAATGCAAAGTAATATAATGGAAATGCAAAGTAATATAATGGAAATACAAGGTAATATAATGGAAATACAAGGTAATATAATGGAAATACAAGGTAATATAATGGAAATACAAGGTAATATAATGGAAATACAAGGTAATACGTATAATGGAAATACAAGGTAATATAATGGAAATACAAGGTAATACGTATAATGGAAATACAAGGTAATATAATGGAAATACAAGGTAATATAATGAAAATACAAAGTAATATAATGTAAATACAAGGCGATACATATCATGGAAATATTAAGTAATATATGTAATGGAAATACAAGGTGATATAATGGAAATACACTATAGCGAAAATAAGTGACTCTTTTTGGGTTATCCTGGAGGGTAATTTACACATATGTTACTATGTATGATAAGTGTACTTATGTTACTATGTGTGATAAGTGTACTTATGTGTACCTGTACCTAAATAAACTTATTTTATCTTATCATTAATTGTGGCTCAGCTCACCTGAGATCTTGCTTTGTTTTGCTTAAGGCAACTTCCTTCAGAGCTGAACTTTTCATTATTTTCCGCTCACCAGGAGTAAAATATCCTCTGGATTTTGACATAAAATTGAAAAAGGATCAATTATGTGTTCATATATTATATTAGAAATGAATTTTCCGCTCAAAATTTTGGGTAGAGGGAGAAATTCAGTCCAAAATCTGGGCTAGTGACCGGCTCAAGCTAAAACAAGAAGCATATTATTATTATAATCAAAAGAAGATTATTATTATAATCAAAAGGACAAGAAGCATAAACCCCTATAATATTGACAATAAATACAATTAGTAAGTTAATAAGCAAGTTATGCAAGTTAGTAAGTAAATAAGTAAGTTTATTTAGGTACAGGTACACAAGTACAATTATCATACATAGTGTAAATTACCCACCAGGATAACCAAAAAAAAGTCAAATGGTTTGTGTACATTGTGGTCCTTTATGTCCATTGTGGTCCTTTATGTCCATTGTGGTCCTTTATGTCCATTGTGGTCCTTTATGTCCATTGTGGTCCTTTATGTCCATTGTGGTCCTTTATGTCCATTGTGGTCCTTTATGTCCATTGTGGTCCTTTATGTCCATTGTGGTCCTTTATGTCCATTGTGGTCCTTTATGTCCATTGTGGTCCTTTATGTCCATTGTGGTCCTTTATGTCCATTGTGGTCCTTATGTCCATTGTGGTCCTTTATGTTCATTGTGGTCCTTTATGTCCATTGTGGTCCTTTATGTCCATTGTGGTCCTTTATGTCCATTGTGGTCTTTTATGTCCATTGTGGTCCTTTATGTCCATTGTGGTCCTTTATGTCCATTGTGGTCCTTTATGTCCATTGTGGTCCTTTATGTCCATTGTGGTCCTTTATGTCCATTGTGGTCCTTTATGTCCATTGTGGTTCTTTACGTCCATTGTGGTACTTTATGTCCATTGTGATCCTTGATTTCCATTGGGATTGATGTGTTCAGTCCATCAATCTTAATAAAACTGCAGCATATTTGCCAATATTTGAGTTACATAAGCCCCACAATTCTATAAATTTATCCCCAATAAGAAATATTTTTGAGATCAAATCAAAAAGTTTTGGGTCGTTTGTTAAGTTAAAGTTTTGGCGGGAGAGACAGAGAAGCTGGGCGAGGGAAGAAATTTTCTCACTTTCTCCTGAAAAAAATAAGAAATTAATATGTATAATGGCGTCGTGGTGGTGCTATATTCACCTGGTGTATAGTTAAGTGTCTTGTTCTCAATATCGTGTATAATTGATGCCATTATTAACGCGATTTATGAAGATATTTGGATAAATAAGTGGGCGTCGTGGACATGTGCTACATTTTGAGCATATTCTAGAAACGTTTCGCCAGCCAGTGACTTAAGTGCAATGAAGAGAAAAGTGGAAGATGAGGAAGAGTTTGAGAGGTTAGATAAGATTTTGTTGGGATTTTTTAACCCAGAGAGTTAGCCACCAGGAAAGTCAGTCTGTCATCAAGGACTGTCTGTCTTATTTCAATTGTGGTCCTTCACTCTTGTCCCCCAGGATGCCACCCACACTAGTCCACTAACACCCAGGTACCTACTTACTGCTAGGTGAATATGCATAACAGATGTAAGAAAAACGGACAAAGTTTTCACCCGTGCCGGGGATCGAACCACGGACACTGTAAGGCAAGAGCGTTGCCAACCAGGCAAGTAAGTTTATTTAGGTACAAGTACACATACAGTTACACAAATTATCATACATAAGTAGCATATTCAAATTCAAATTCAAATGTTTATTTCTCAGTAAAGATTACAATGTGGGGTTTACATATTATAAGATATTGGTTACAATGTGTGGTTTACATATTATAAAATACTAATTACAAAGAGGGTCACTATCATGCCTAGCATGACTAGGCATTTCGGGCAGACTAATAATAATTCTAACTAGATTGATAAAGGTTATGGAGCATATATGTAAATCACCCAGGATAACCCAAAAAGTTAAAGTGACTTTATTTCCATTATAATCCTTAGGCAGATAATACGGGGATCCCGATGGAAATAAGTAACTTTGATACTTTTTTGGGTTAAACTAGGTAGGTTAGGTAAGATTAGATTTTAGATTTTGCCACCGAAGTGGCTAGTTTATTGTGCACCCCATATCCATCCTGTGGACGGTAGCGCAAGAGCATATGGATACACAAAAGGCCTAGGCACTAGGCCCCAAAAGGGTTAACAATTGTACATTTGGATTTATATCTACAGTTCACTTATCTGTTACAAGCAAATTTAGGAAATTTGCTTAGTATAACGGTATCTTATTTTCATTAATAATATATCTTGACATGTCACATAGGTTATTATTATACATGGAAAATTCTCGAGGGATTAGTACCTAACTTGCACACAAAAATCACTCCCTACGAAAGCAAAAGACTCGGCAGGCGATGTAACATCCCCCCAATGAAGAGCAGGGGTGCCACTAGCACGTTGAGGGACAACACAATAAGTGTCAGGGGCCCAAGATTGTTCAACTGCCTCCCAGCATACATCAGGGGGATTGCCAACAAGCCCCTGGCTGTCTTCAAGCAGGCACTGGACAGGCACCTCAAGTCGGTACCTGATCAGCCGGGCTGTGGTTCGTACGTTGGACTGCGTGCGGCCAGCAGTAACAGCCTGGTTGATCAGGCTCTGGTCCAACAGGAGGCCTGGTCACAGACCGGGCCGCGGGGGCGTTGACCCCTGGAATTCTCTCCAGGTAGACTGTTTATCTCTGTATTCCTCAATAAGTGGACAATTAAGCACATAGTGTTCAAGACAGTGACCATATGCCTGATCACATAATTTGCATTTAGTTTGATCATCATCTGTGTGTCTCCCAAACTGCCAGAAGTACTTGTAGCCAAGCCAAAGCCTGGCCACTACAACATCAGTCAGTCTGTTCACATTGTAAATGGCTCCATGAACATGCTTATCTGTGTTCATGTTATCATAGTGGGTTATAGATCTACTCAGGATTCTAGGTAAGGTTTGTCAGGAAACAGGACAAGTGTTTCCTGATGCGGGTCTTAGTTATATGATGACCCACAGCTGGAGCTTTTGGTTATCTGACAGAGGCCTTCCGCAGGCTTACCCCTCCACCCCTTTAAAATTTAAGATTATAATTATAACCACCAATGCTAATCTAGATAATTTGCATATGTTACTGAATAAAACAATTTTAATCACCTTAAAACTTGTGTATCACAAGGACCTCAGTGGAAATAAGTCACTCTGACATTTTTGGGTTGTCCTGGTGGGTAATTTACAAATATGTTATTGTGTTTGATCATTTGTGTAATTATATATCTTTTATATATATATCTTTATTTACTACAAGTACATGTACATGGTATACAGGCCTAGCTGGCATCAGTGACATACTACTATATAGAAAGTCCCTTGTTATGCTGAGCATTTCGGGCAGATTAGGTCAGTGTCCTAGGATGCGACTCACCAGTCGACTGACACCCAGGTACCCATTTTACTGATGGGGAACATAGACAACAGGTGTAAAGAAACACGCCCAATGTTTCTGCCCTGGTTGGGAATCGAACCCAGGGCCTCGCCGTGTGAAGCGAGAGCTTTAGCCACCAGACCACCATGTACCTAAATAAACTTACTTGCTTAATAAACTTATCTTATGGAAATAAGTCACTCTGTCTGACTTTTTTGGGTTATCCTGGGTTCTTTACACACATGCTGCTATGTATGATAATCTATGTAACTGTATTTGTGTATATGTACCTGGATAAACTTACTAATGCGCGTTATTTGATTTTATTAAAGTTTACCCATGAAAATACAAGGAAAACTACTTTTATTCCAACAGTATAACTATTATAAAATAAGATATATATTATTTCTGGACACCGGACAGGTGTTTCCTGATGCGGGTCTTAGTCAGATGATGACCCGCCGTGTAGTTAACTATTGATTAATGGGTTAGTTGTTGATGTGAAAAGAACGGTTACCATGCTTATATATATATATATATATATATATATATATATATATATATATATATATATATATATATATATATATATATATATATATATATATATATATACATATATATATTATTTATTTTATTAACACATCGGCCGATTCCCACCAAGGCAGGGTGGCCCGAAAAAGAAAAACTTTCATCATCATTCACTCCATCACTGTCTTGCCAGAGGGGTGCTTTACACTACAGTTATAAAACTGCAACATTAACACCCCTCCTTCAGAGTGCAGACACTGTACTTGCCATCTCCAGGACTCAAGTCCGGCCTGCCGGTTTCCCTGAATCCCTTCATAAATGTTACTTTGCTCACACTCCAACAACACGTCAAATATTAAAAACAATCTGTCTCCATTCACTCCTATCAAATACGCTCACACATGCTTGCTGGAAGTCCAATCCCCTCGCATACAAAACCTCCTTTACCCCCTCCCTCCAGCCTTTCCTAGGCCGACCCTTACCCCGCCTTCCCTCCACTACAGATTTATACACTCGAAGTCATTCTGTCTCGTTCCATTTTCTCTACATGTCCGAACCACCTCAACAACCCCTCCTCAGCTCTCTGGATAATAGTTTTAGTAATCCCACATCTCCTCCTAATTTCCAAACTCCGAATTCTCTGCATTATATTCACACCACACATTGACCTCAGACATGACATCTCCACTGCCTCCAGCCTTCTCCTCGTTGCAACATTCATCACCCATGCTTCACACCCATATAAGAGTGTTGGTATAACTATACTCTCATACATTCCCCTCTTTACTTCCATGGACAAAGTTCTTTGTCTCCACAGAGTCCAAAGTGCTCCACTCGCCCTTTTCCCCTCATCAATTCTATGATTCACCTCATCCTTCATAGACCCATCTGCTGACATGTCCACTCCCAAACATCTGAATACATTCACCTCCTCCATACTCTCTCCCTCCAATCTGATATCCAATCTTTCGTCACCTAATCTTTTTGTTATCCTCATCACCTTACTCTTTCCTATATTCACTTTCAATTTTCTTCTTTTACACACCCTACCAAATTCATCCACCAACCTCTGCAACTTCTCTTCAGAATCTCCCAAAAGCACAGTGTCATCAGCAAAAAGCAACTGTGACAACTCCCACTTTGTATTTGATTCTTTATCTTTTAACCCCACACCTCTTGCCAAGACCCTCGCATTCACTTCTCTTACAACCCCATCTATAAATATATTGAACAACCACGGTGACATCACACATTCTTGTCTAAGGCCCACTTTTACTGGGAAATAGTCCCCCTCCCTCCTACACACTTTAATATGAGCCTCACTATCCTCATAAAAACTCTTCACTGCTTTCAGTAACCTACCTCCTATTCCATACACCTGCAACATCTGCCACATTGCCCCCCTATCCACCCTATCATATGCCTTTTCCAAATCCATAACTGCCACAAAAACCTCTTTACCCTTATCCAAATACTGTTCACCTATATGTTTCACTGTAAACACTTGGTCTACACACCCCCTACCTTTGCTAAAGCCCCCTTGTTCATCTGCTATCCTGCTTTCTGTCTTACTCTTATTTCTTTCAATAATAACTCTACCATACACTTTACCAGGTACACTCAACAGATTTATTCCCCTATAATTTTTACACTCTCTTTTGTCCCCTTTGCCTTTATACAAAGGAACAATACACGCTCTCTGCCAATCCCTAGGTACCTTACCCTCTTCCATACATTTATTAAATAATAGCACCAACAACTCCAAAACTATATCCCCACCTGCTTTTAACATTTCTATCTTTATCCCATCAATCCCAGCTGCCTATCCCCTTTCATTCTACCCACTGCCTCACGAACTTCCCCCACACTCACAACTGGCTCTTCCACACTCCTACAAGATGTTATTCCTCCTTACCCTATACACGAAATCACAGCTTCCCTGTCTTCATCAACATTTAACAACTCCTCAAAATATTCCCTCCATCTTCCCGATACCTCTAACTCTCCATTTAATAACTCTCCTCTCCTATTTTTAAGTGTCAAATCCATTTGTTCCTTAGGCTTCCTCAACTTATTAATCTCACTCCAAAACTTTTTCTTATTTTCAACAAAATTTGTTGATAACATCTCACCCACTCTCTCATTTGCTCTCTTTTACATTGCTTCACCACTCTCTTAACCCTCTTTTCTCTCCATATACTCTTCCCTCCTTGCATCACTTCTACTTTGTAAAAACCTCTCATATGCTAACTTTTTCTCCCTTACTACTCTCTTTACATCATCATTCCACCAATCGTTCTTCTTCCCTCCCGCACCCACTCGCCTGTAACCACAAACTTCTGCTGAACACTCTAACACTACATTTTTAAATCTACCCCATACATCCTCGACCCCATTGCCTAAACTCTCACTAGCCCATCTATCCTCCAATAGTTGTTTATATCTTAACCTAACTGCCTCCTCTTTTAGTTTATAAATCTTCACCTCTCTCTTACTTACTGCTTCTATTTTGCTTGTATCCCATCTACCTTTTACTCCCACTGTAGCTATAACTAAAAAGTGATCTGATATATCTGTGGCCCCCTCTATAAACATGTACATCCTGATAATATGTATATATATATATATATATATATATATATATATATATATATATATATATATATATATATATATGTCGTGCCGATTACGTAAAACTGGTCAATTAGCAAGAACTCATATATATATATATATATATATATATATATATATATATATATATATATATATATATATATATATATATATATATATATACACCGAAAGTTGTAATTGATAAACTTTCCAATATGAATAGATATCTTCAATGTACTGCTATATATATATATATATATATATATATATATATATATATATATGTATATATATACATATATATATATATATATATATATATATATATATATACCTGGAGTCTACCTGGAGAGAATTCCAGGGGTCAACGCCCCCGCGGCCCGGTCCGTGACCAGGCCTCTTGTTGGACCAGAGCCTGATCAACCAGGCTGTTACTGCTGGCCGCACGCAGTCCAACGTACGAACCACAGCCCGGCTGATCAGGTACCGACTTGAGGTGCCTGTCCAGTGCCTGCTTGAAGACAGCCAGGGGCTTGTTGGTAATCCCCCTGATGTATGCTGGGAGGCAGTTGAACAATCTTGGGCCCCTCACACTTATTGTGTTGTCCCTCAACGTGCTAGTGGCACCCCTGCTCTTCATTGGGGGAATGTTACATCGCCTGCCGAGTCTTTTGCTTTCGTAGGGAGTGATTTTTGTGTGCAAGTTTGGTACTAAGCCCTCGAGAATTTTCCATGTGTATATAATAATGTATCTCTCCGCCTGCGTTCTAGAGAGTACAGGTTTAGGAACTTCAAGCGTTCCCAGTAGTTGAGGTGGTTTATCGCACTTATGCGTGCCGTGAAGGTTCTCTGCACATTTTCAAGGTCAGCAATTTCACCCGCCTTGAAAGGTGCAGTTAGTGTGCAAGCAATATTCCAGCCTAGATAGAACAAGCGATCTGTAAAGTGTCAACATGGGCTTGGCATCCCTGGTTTTGAAGGTTCTCATTATCCATCCTGTCATTTTTCGAGCAGATGCAATTGCTACATTGTTATGGTCCTTGAAGGTGAGATCCTCTGACATGAACACTCCCAGGTCTTTGACATTAGTTTTTCGCTCTATTGTGTGGTTGGAATTAGTTTTGTACTCCGATGAGATTTTAATTTCTTCACGTTTTCCGTATCTGAGTAATTGAAATTTCTCATCATTGAACTTCATATTGTTTTCTGCAGCCCATTTAAAGATTTGGTTTATGTCTGCTTGGAGTCTTGCAGTGTCTTCAACGGTGGACACTGTCATACAGATTCGGGTGTCATCTGCAAAGGAAGACACAGCACTGTGGCTTATATCCCTGTCAATGTCTGATATGAGGATGAGGAATAGGATGGGAGCAAGTACTGTGCCTTGTGGAACAGAGCTTTTCACAGTAGCTGCCTCAGACTTTACTCTGTTGACTACTACTCTTTGTGTTCTATGTGTTAGGAAATTATAAATCCATCTACCAACTTTTCCTGTTATTCCTTTATCACGCATTTTGTGTGCTATTACACCATGGTCACACTTGTCAAAGGCTTTTGCAAAATCTGTGTATATAACATCTGCATTCTGTTTATCTTCTAGAGCATCCAGGACCTTGTCGTAGTGGTCCAGTAGTTGGGACAGACAGGAGCGGCCTGCTCTAAACCCATGCTGTCCTGGGTTGTGCAATTGATGGGTATCAAGATGGGTGGCGATCTTGCTTCTTAGAACCCTTTCAAAGATTTTTATGATATGGGACGTTAGCGCAATTGGTCTGTAGTTCTTTGCTATTGCTTTACTGCCCCCTTTGTGGAGCGGGGCTATGTCTGTTGTTTTTAGTAGCTGCGGGACGATCCCAGTGTCCATGCTCCCTCTCCATAGGATGTTAAAAGCATGTGATAGGGGCTTCTTGCAGTTCTTGATGAACACGGAGTTCCATGAGTCTGGGCCTGGAGCGGAGTGCATGGAGCAGTGCATTAAATATATCTATTCATATTGGAAAGTTTATCAATTACAACTTTCGGAAAATACCAATATTTTCCACACACACACACACACACACACACACGCCCCGATGGCATGGTGGCTAGCGCTCTTGCTTCACGCACGGAGGGCCCGGGTTCAATTCCCGGCGGGGCCGAAGCATTTCGAAGTGTTTCGTTACACACACATACATACATACAACAGGCCTAGTGTCTAATCGACATGTGCCTAGGACAAAATGGTAACTAACTAACTAACACACACACACACACACACACACACACACAATTGGCTTCTCGAATTCAATCCCTCCAAATGCAAAGTCATGAGGATCGGAGAAGGGCAAAGAAGACCGCTGACAGAGTACAAGCTAGGCGGACAAAGGCTACAAACCTCGGCAAAGGAGAAAGACCTTGGGGTGAGTATAACGCCAAGCACGTCTCCGGAGGCACACATCAACCAGATAACTGGTGCAGCATATGGGCGACTGGCAAACCTAAGATTAGCGTTCCGTTACCTTAACAAGGAATCGTTCAAGACACTGTATACCGTGTACGTCAGGCCCATACTAGAATATGCAGCACCAGTCTGAAACCCACACCTGGTCAAGCACGTAAGGAAACTAGAGAAAGTGCAAAGGTTTGCGACAAGGTTAGTTCCACAACTCAGGGGTCTGTCTTATGAAGAAAGGTTGAGGGAAATAGGACTAACAACACTGGAAGAAAGAAGGGTCAGAAGAGACATGATAACGACATACAAAATACTGCGGAGAATTGACAAGGTAGACAGTGACAGGATGTTCCACAGAGGGAACACAGAAACAAGGGGACACAACTGGAAGCTGAAGACTCAGATGAGTCAAAGGGATGTTATGAAGCATTTCTTCAGCCACAGAGTAGTCAGGAAGTGGAATAGTCTAGAGAAAGATATAGTGGAGGCAGGAACCATACATAGTTTTAAGACAAGGTATGATAAAGCTCATGGAGCAGGGAGAGCAGAGACCCAGTAGCAGACAGCGAAGAGGCGGGGCCAGGAGCTGAGTCTCGACCCCTGCAACCACAATTAGGTGAGTACAATTAGGTGAGTACACACACTGTAGGCGGGGCCAGGAGCTGAGTCTCGACCCCTGCAACCACAATTAGGTGAGTACACACACACACACACACACACATGCACAAGTACGGAGGGAGGCACAGAAACAGTACGAAAATGACATAGCATCGAAAGTTAAGTCCGACCCGAAACTGATGTACAGTCACATCAGAAGGAAGACAACAGTCAAGGACCAGGTGATAAGGCTGAGGAGAGAAGATGGGGAACTCACAAGTAATGATCAAGAGGTATGTGAGGAGCTCAACTTGAGGTTTAAGGAAGTATTCACAATGGAGGAAGGAAGGCAGCTGGGTAGACAGGACGGGGTTCGTCACCAACAAGGGATGTACCAAGTGCTAGAGGGCATACACACAACTGAGGAGGAAGTGAAGCAGTTACTCAGTGACCTCAATACCTCAAAGGCGATGGGTCCGGACAATATCTCCTTGTGGGTTCTTCGGGAAGGAGCTGAGGTACTGAGTGTGCCACTTACCATAATATTCAACACATCCCTTGAAACTGGGCAGCTACCTGAGGTATGGAAGAAGGCCAACGTAGTCCCCATTTTTAAAAAAAGAGACAGAAAAGAGGCACTAAACTATAGACCGGTGTCACTTACATGTATAGTGTGCAAAGTCCTGGAGAAAATCATCAGGAAAAGAATGGTGGAACACCTTGAGCTGAACAGGATAATAAACACCAGACAGCACGGATTCCGGGAAGGCAAATCCTGTGTAACAAACCTCCTAGAGTTCTATGATAAAGTAACAGAGGTAAGGCAGGAGAGAGAAGGGTGGGTTGATTGCATTTTCCTGGACTGCAGGAAGGCCTTCGACACAGTTCCTCACATGAGATTAGTAAAGAAGTTGGAAGAACAAGCAGGTATAACAGGAAGGGCACTGGAATGGATCAGGGAATACCTCAAAGGGAGGCAACAACGGGTCATGGTGCGTGGTGAGGTATCACAGTGGGCGCCTGTGACGAGCGGCGTACCGCAGGGGTCAGTCCTAGGACCAGTGTTATTCCTGGTATATGTAAATGACATGACGGACGGGATAGACTCAGAAGTGTCTATTCGCGGATGATGTGAAAATAATGAGGAGAATCACATCGGAAGAGGACCAAGCAGGACTTCAAACAGACCTGGACAAGCTTGACATCTGGTCTAGCAACTGGCTTCTCGAATTCAATCCCACCAAATGCAAAGTCATGAAGATCGGAGAAGGGCAAAGAAGACCGCTGACAGAGTACAGGCTAGGCGGACAAAGGCTACAAACATCGGCAAAGGAGAAAGACCTTGGGGTGAGTATAACGCCAAACACGTCTCCGGAGGCACACATCAACCAGATAACTGGGGCAGCATATGGGCGACTGGCAAACCTAAGATTAGCGTTCCGTTACCTTAACAAGGAATCGTTCAAGACACTGTACACCGTGTACGTCAGGCCCATACTAGAATATGCAGCACCAGTCTGGAACCCACACCTGGTCAAGCACGTAAAGAAACTAGAGAAAGTGCAAAGGTTTGCGACAAGGTTAGTTCCATAACTCAGGGGTCTGTCCTATGAAGAAAGGTTGAGGGAAATAGGACTAACAACACTGGAGGAAAGAAGGGTCAGAGGAGACATGATAACGACATACAAAATACTGTGGGGAATCGACAAGGTAGACAGTCACAGGATGTTCCAGAGAGGGAACACAGAAACAAGGGGACACAACTGGAAGCTAAAGACTCAGATGAGTCAAAGGGATGTTAGGAAGCATTTCTTCAGACACAGAGTAGTCAGGAAGTGGAATATTCTTGAGAAAGATATAGTGGAGGCAGGAACCATACACAGTTTTAAGACGAGGTATGATAAAGCTCATGGAGCAGGGAGAGCAGAGACCCAGTAGCGGACAGCAAAGAGGCGGGGCCAGGAGCTGAGTCTCGACCCTGCAACAACAATTAGGTGAATTAGGTGAGTACACACACACACACACACACACACACATATATATATATATATATATATATATATATATATATATATATATATATATATATATATATATATATATATATATATATAAGCAGTACATTAAAGATATCTATTCATATTGGAAAGTTTATCAATTACCAATATTATTTTACACACACACACACACACACACACACACACACACATACATACATATATATATATATATATATATATATATATATATATATATATATATATATATATATATATATATATGTATTCATATTGGAAAGTTTATCAATTACAACTTTCGGAAAATACCAATATTTTACACACACACACACACACACACACACACAATATATATATATATATATATATATATATATATATATATATATATATATATATATATATATATATATATATATATATATAATATGTAGTGTGTGTGTGTGTGTGTGTGTGTGTGTGTGTGTGGAAAATATTGGTATTTTCCGAAAGTTGTAATTGATAAACTTTCCAATATGAATAGATATCTTTAATGTACTGCTGGTGGTTCCACGTTATGTGGACATGAGATTAGAACCATCCAACCATCGCGTGGGTATGCGGAGAGGGGAGGCTGGGCAGAGGGAGAGAAACAGTCACATGTGAATACCCATAGGCCCAGGGTGTCGGGAGACGGAAGCATGGAAGCAGAAGTGTGCTTGGGACGAAATCCTACCTGAGGAATTCGTTAGCAGGTGGGAAGAATTAATTGGTGATTACGAGAAAATCCCAATGTTAGGGTTCCCACCGTGTGTAATACGCCCTTAGTTTGATATCTTTATTATGCACCCCATACCCATCCTGTGGCCGCCCTGTACACTCCACTTTTTTTGCGATGCTTCTAAATTAGCGTATGGAGCAGTCGCTTATTTTCAATGTGATAAAGACATTTATCTTGTCATGTCTAAAGCTAAAGTGGCTCCAATCAAATTACGTACCTTACCTCAGTTGGAATTAACAGCCATTTATGTGGGTGTCAAATTAGCTGATTATATACGGAGTAAATTGCCGGAGATAAATATTAGCGACACCATAATTTGGTCTGATAATAAGGTATCTTTGCAGTGGATCCGTAACAGAAACAGCAAGATTATATTCGTGCAAAATAGAGACGCAGAAATTAACCAGATGCAAGAGAAATATGACAGTTTGGGCCAACATAAGTTAACTTTTAATCATATTCCCGGGGCGGAGAACCCAGCTGATATCTTGTCTCGTGGGTTGACTTATGTAAAATTTGTGAAGACTTTATCTTGGTTTAAGGGACCCAGATGGTTGGTGGATAAAATTAATTGGCCTGTTCAAAAGGCGCATATTGCTCCGGTGGAAATTACTGTGAACGGCTCCAGTCCTCGGTCCCTCCTTAGCCATTGATATAAATACTCATCCTTCCCAAAATTGATTAATGTCACGAAGTTGGTGTTTAACTTCATAAACAAGATGAATATCCCGTATGATTTTCCTCATCCCCTGAAATACTGGGTACAGAGAGTACAAGGAGAAATCTATGGAGAGGAGATTAAATTACTAAGGGATGGAAAAATTGGGAAAGGTTCAATAATAGAGAAATTGGGGCTATACTTGGAGGATAATGTAATCAGGTGCAGAGGTAGATTGTAAAATGCTAAATTGGGTGAATATGCTAAACACCCTATCTTGCTGCCCAAGACTCATCATCTGACAACTTTAATTGTATTAAATGCCCATAAAAATGTGATGCATGGTGGAGTACAAGATACCTTAAATTACATTAGGGAAACTTACTGGATTCCCCAGGGACGACAGAGTGTGAAGCGAGTCATCAAGACTTGTAGTGTGTCGTCGTGTAGATGCCAGAACTTACATGTACCCAGGACCTCCACCATTGCCCAAGGAACGAGTGCAGTTAATAAAGTCATTTGATATAACAGGTGGGGATTACAGTGGCCCAGTCATTTTAATGGGTACTGTAGATGATGTTCCTTTAAAGGTGTATGTGTGTTTATTTACTTGTACAGCTACAAGGGAAGTACACTTAGAAGTGGCACAGTATTTGTCTGCAGAACAGTTCATACAGCTGTTTCGTAAATTTGCAGCTAGGAGATCCTGTCCGAGACTAATGATTTCAGATAATGCCACTAACTTTGTAGCGGAGCGCAACATTTGAAGGAATTAAATGAGAGTAATGATGTACAGTCTCTGTTAACTC
>WNWK01045938.1:0-14513 GCA_009830355.1 Cherax destructor | reverse complement strand
CCCTTTACTTCTGTTTCCCTTGGGAACAAACTTCTCTCTGCTTCTTTGCATTTTGTTGTCAAGTATTCCATCATTTCTTTTACTGGTTTTCCTGCCAATTCTCTCTCCCACTGAACGTCTTGTAGGAAGTTCCTCATGCCTGTGTAGTTCCCCCTTTTGTAGTTTCGTTTTTCTCTTCCTATTCCTGCTCCCCTCTCCACTTGTAGCTCAACTATATAATCAAAACACAGAACCAAATGATCACTAGCTCCAAGGGGCCTTTCATACGTTATATCCTCGATGTCCGAACTACTCAAGGTGAATACTAGGTCCAGTCTTGCTGGATCATCCTCACCTCTCTCTCTGGTAGTGTCTCTAACATGTTGATGCATGAGGTTTTCCAATACCACATCCATCATCTTGGCTCTCCATGATTCAGGACCCCCATGGGGCTCCAGGTTTTCCCAATCAATCTCTCTGTGATTGAAATCACCCATAACTAGTAACTTTGCTCTCCCCATGTGAGCTCTTCTGGCCACCTCGGCTAGTGTGTCTACCATTGCTCTGTTGCTCTCGTCGTATTCTTCTCTTGGCCTCCTGCAGTTCTGTGGTGGGTTGTACATTACAGCAATTACCACCTTATGGCCCTCAGACTGGATTGTTCCTACTATGTAGTCCCTTTCACCCATTCCATCCATTCCTTCCACTTCCTCAAATCCCAACTAGTTCTTAATGAGCAGTGCAACTCCTCCTCCCCCTCTGCTCCCTCTATCTTTCCTGAGGATTTGATTTCCGGGTGGAAAGATTGCATCTGTTACCATCTTGGTGAGTTTCGTTTCTGTGAGTGCTATTATGTCTGGGGATGTCTCCTTTATTCTTTCATGCCACTCCTCACATTTATTTGTTATTCCATCTGCATTTGTATACCAAACCTTCAACTTCTTTTAAAAAACCGTAGTCTGGGGGGTACGTTGGGGTTGGGAAAGTGGGAGACCTGATGAGGAACTATGGGTGGTTGGTGTGAAGGTGGAGTTTGTAATGAGGTGGGTGGGAGCATCGGGTATGGCATGTGTGTTTTGGGTTAGAATGTTTGATTGCATTGGGGTTGTCCAGGTTGGGGGACATCTGTAGGTGATTGTATTTGAGCTTCCTCCTGAGTCTGGGTTCTCCTGTCCATCTCTCTTTCCTCCTTTTGTCTCTGTACCCTCTCTTTCAGTATCTGTCTTCTTCTCGTGTTCTGTTGCGGTCGAGATACACCCTACGGTACTCTGACATATCCCTTAGTCTTGCTTTCTCCTGCAGGATCCTGTTTCGAGCCAATTCTGCCTTGAAAATCACTTTGACTGGCCGGATTCTTCCTCTTGCAAACCCCTCTATTCTCAGAAAATTTGCCATCTGGGTCATGTCATGCCTCTCTTTCAGTATCTGTCTTCTTCTCGTGTTCTGTTGCGGTCGAGATACACCCTACGGTACTCTGACATATCCCTTAGTCTTGCTTTCTCCTGCAGGATCCTGTTTCGAGCCAATTCTGCCTTGAAAATCACTTTGACTGGCCGGATTCTTCCTCTTGCAAACCCCTCTATTCTCAGAAAATTTGCCATCTGGGTCATGTCATCTTCTCCTATTGCTTTCATGATGTTTTCAATACAATTAGAAAATTAATACTTACTCAATCCAAAATCAATGAGAGCAATACAGCAACACTAAAAGTTTGATGCTGACCGGAAGACTCATTCTCCAGTTATTACACAGAATTCAACATTTCCAAGTTTATTAACTATATTAGTAAATTGGAAAATTTGTTCCTACTCCACCTGAATAGGTGAAAATTTTCATAAAATGCATTATCTACTAAAGACTGAAGCAGTCCACAAGAGGTATTTTCCAGTGTTTTCAGAAGAAAATCTAAAATTTTGAAAAGAAAGTTGACAAATTTGCACCTTCATACTCCAATAATCATCCCAACCATTGTTGAGTTAAGATACACAAGTGCTGAGAGTTTGAATTTGATCAGAACATGCTTTCTCAAGTTACTGCACAGAAATCAAAATCAGGACTGTCTTTATCAAGTTGACAAAAAGGCCCCAAACCACTCCAATAGTTCTGTGAACCTTCTCCTAGTTATAATTAATCATTATAGATAATTTGCTGCCGATCTGATGAGGCATTTTAAAGTTATAAATGAAGAAAGAAAAGAATACCGTACATGAGAATATGACCTGTTCTATAATAAAGTAGAACAAAAATATATTTAAGAACCTGTTGAACACGTGAAATTTAAAAACTGCATAAAAATGAGTTTCCAATATTTATCATTTTTTCAGTTTTATATTTTATATTCTTTACAATCCTGACAAATATTCTTTTAAGAAACTGGAAGTTGCATTACCTCCTATGAGCTACCACACAAAGAGAACTGAAGGATTCGGCTAAAAAAATGGTAAATCGGTACCCACACAGTTTGAAAACATTCCAAAGCTTCCTCTAAGATACATCAGCGTCGAAGGTTTGAAACTGATCGAACGAGGTATTCACAAATTATCGCATATAAACCAATATTTAACATTTAAAATTTTCTGCAGTAATATTGGCACCTACATTCCCAATATCAATCCAAAAAAAAAAAGAACATGTAATATATACACCATAAAAAGAGGCATTCTCATGTTACTGTATTGAAATCGTTTTGTTTAATAATATTGAGAAATTAAAATTTACACAGACCAATATCAATACGAACCATTATATGAGCGAAGCCCATCAATTCTGCAAGTTCGAAGCTGAAGTGAAATTCTGCACTTGTCTACAATCCAATGATTCCATATTTATGTTAAACTGAAAAAAAATCCATCTACAGTGTCTATGTTCTTATGTTAAACGCAGTGTGTACTATCCTCGCCAAAGGATACATCAGCCATTAAATACTGAAGCCCATCGGAAGAAGCATAACTAAGTTCTTACTAGGACAAAAAACACCACTTTAAAAATAGAGTTGGTAAAGTGTCTGCAACACACTTCAATAACAATCCCAATTGTTATAAATTTTAAACCGATCACATATGGCGTTATGAAGTTTGAAACAAAAAAAACTTACAAGAAAACAATTCAGTCAGCTACATGTGTGTGCCGCTTCGGGGGCACATAAGGACTCTTATTAATCCATATGAAATTTTAGTTCGTTATTATTGGTGTTCATATATTTCCATAAAACTATACACCAATCTCGCTCGCTCACACCACTTATCCCCTTGCAATTAAGTTATTAAGATAATTACTTCAACATATTTGTACGTGAGTCAACATTTATAAATTTGGTCGTCTTAGAAATCTTTGTTATTCATTACTGTACGAAATGAGACATATTAAATTAATATACTTATGTTTTATGACAGCGTGTGTACATACGCCATCTTTCCCAATACAAGTATTGCCATATACGTGTGTGCGAGTCATACCTGACCAGGCTGCTGTGGGTCTCATCCAGGGAAAAATGTCTATGCAAATGTGTTTAAAAAAACCCGGTCTTGGTGTAAAGTCACATCCTGGGCAGACTGCCAATATGTAAGAAAATTCCAGACTTGTTGAAGCATTCAAGCATTGAGTTAAAGGCATCTGTTCAGTGCTCTGTAATAATGTTAATACGCACACACATACATGCATGTATGTATGCACGCATGCAAATATGTATGTATGCATGCATGCTTGCATGCATACATACATACAAAAACGCTTGGAATTTCACTGTAGTTATTTTGCATACATTCATACATATGGATGGAATGACAAGTGCACATTTATTAGACACGTTTCGGTGCTGGGACTCTGGTTACTCCAATGATCCAAGATGATGAGGGAAGACGTCAGGTCATCTAACTGTCGTGTCACGTAATCAGCGTGTAGTAGTATCATAAGTACAAGGGTAGTCAAGATGATTTATTTGCCAGCTCTTTCTTTTATGGTCTTAGAAGTAGTAATTAAGAATGCTGCAATATTAATGTTGGATTCTCTGTAGACCAATTCTGTTTTTTTTTCAGTGCATTGCATGCCTCTCTTTAGAATCTGTTCAGACAAGCATTTCCGGTGTCGGTTGCACACATTTGTTTTCCCGGACCCGTGTGAACAGATTTAAGTTGGAAAAATTCAGATTCAGGAAGGATGCGTCAGACACTCCAACATCATGGAATCTTGATACAAGAAATTCTTCAATACTTGTCCAACCTTTGGACGAAGACCTACTTCAACTAGTGGATGGTACCACTAAGACCCCGCCTCCTCCTGCTTCCACTCACCTGACTACAGTATATAAGACACTTATACGGCCCTGTGCTGTACTTCCTACAAGATTGATGGACTAAACACATCGACTCCAGGCCGAGGGACTGATTACCTCAAACTCCTCCTCTCCTTATACCTTTCTGCTTTGTATTGGACTGATGAAGCCACTGTGTGGCGAAACTTTTCCTAAATAAAGATTCCCATATGTTGCATAAGTATCTCAATCTTCATCATATATTATACAAATAATCGCAGCTCAAGAAACACGATAAACGAGTTGAGATTGGTTGCATGTGCAGGAATCTATGTTGCAATAACTTAGGTTAATCTGAAGTCTACCTGCCTACGAGTGTCACACTCAGGAGTTCATGTTGCTCAAAGTTGATAGAAGCAAAGGGATGATGCTATATATGCGAGAAAACCTGAATTGTTCCATAAAAATAGATATGAAGACAGCAGGAACAGACACAGACTCTGAATGGGTAGGATTTCTAAGATATAAAAAGTTGACCCCCCCTCCACCCCAAACTTAGAAATCAGTTATGCTGATGTATCCAGTTTGGCTAAATAAAAGAAAAGCTAAGGTAGAATATTCTGGGACGAAATAATTAAGGTTTCAAGGCACAAAAATTAAGTAATCTTGAAATATTTTAATTTCAGCTAAGGTGATTGAAACACTGACTGGAAATCTAGAGTCTAAGAATTTCCTAGAGGTTGTGCAGCATTACTTTCTAATGTAGTTTAAGTACAGAACCAACTAGAAGTAATAATATAGAGGTTGCCGAAAAGCTTGGTACAAGTGACTAGAAATTTTTAGTTTTTAACGACTCACTAAACTGTAATAACACGATTGCAAACAAATCACAGTCCTGGGTTCGAGCCCCACCTGTTCTATGCTTTAACTTTTAATATTATATGGGTTACACTGGAATTAGGGAACACTTGGCTGGTGTAGAATGTGAAAACTTGACCAATGGTTATATCAGATAAGACCGTTCATATACAAAGAAAAGGACTGACAGTATGACATATTTCTAAACACTGTAAAAGCTGCCTAAAGAAAATATATACTTCACAGTGACATCAGATCAAACAAAAATGATCCGAAATGAATGAATAGAAAACTGAAACATCTTATGGAGATATGAGAGGAACTAATCGGCTATCAAATGAGGAGAAGCTCAACTATATGGGCCAAAATATTCATATTAAATGAGAGGTCATGAAAGAGATAAGAAAAGCTAAACGTGATTATGAAATTCAAGTTGCAAAGAATGCAAAACAAACCTGAAAGGGCCAATCACAAATGGCATTCTATAGGGATCAAGTTTGAGTCTCTTGCTGCTCAATCTTTATTAATGACCATGATGAGGAAATAAACAAAAATGAGAATAGTATATTAGATGAAGGTACAAAATAGAACAAATAATGGATTCGTGTAAGGATGCCAGCGAACTTCAGGAAGACTAAGACAAGCTAATATCAAAGTCCAAAAAATGGTAAATGCAGTTCAATGTGGAAAAGTCCTAATCCTTGAGAGTGAAGAGAAAGACAGACTAGGTGACGCTAAGCTTGTTCTATGTCACTTCTGAAATCTGAAGCCATGAGAACAATGCATGACTATGCATATTAAGGTAACCCATAGAGTCTGGCAGGCATAGGATTTCCAGGTGGGAGGAAGAGGAAGATTGTGGCAGCTTCGTGTTGCTGAGTATCCTGAGATAATATTGTAGTGGGGTTGTTGGATGCAGTGATCGCTGGCATGATAAATGTACCCCGTCTCCAGCAAACACATTATTCCTACCTCAGAAGCAGTCACAGTTATCAACGTATGAATTTGCCACGTCCTTACAGTACTTGTCAAGCCAGCAAATAACATCAATTGTTCTGGACAATCATTCACTTCCAATATCTCTCCATGGCAAAATACCCCAGAGACAGGGATCTCTCCCCTCCTAAATATATCTAATGTTCTTCTATGCCTGGTAAGCAGGTCCTCTCTCCGATGCTTCCCAATATCATATCCTCCAGTGCTGAGGCAGATAATTGGCTTGTTCCCATTGCCAGCCATATTTCCAAATCTGCTGACTTAATCCTCCAACCCAGCCCAAGTAATATTTTTAGTCACTAGTGATTTTTGTTTCGTCTTTGAACCACATTCGTCCGGCAATACAGAGAAAGAATTGGTAGTCTCCACAGCAACTTCGTCAACCTTCTCCAGCTTCAGCTTTAATTCTTTTCTGAGGACCAATCTCCATTAACTGTGGTTGGCATCGTTGGTATTCTCTGCCTTGCTTTGGGAATGAATCTTCATGTTCTCTTCTCTGAAAAGCTATATTTCCTTCTTAGCTTCCTTTTCAACAAGTGAAGGAACTGATGGTGTTTGGGGCCCTCTATTGTTCCGAGCTTTCGTTAATGACGAGATTACATAAATTAACTCCTACAAATCCTTGTTTTCATTTGATGCCAAAATAATGAGACTGCAAACTGAAGAGGAGAAAAGAGGACTGCAGTAAGACTTGAAGAGTCCATATGAACAGTCGAACAAATGATTACTGTAATCGAAGAGGAACAAAAGAAAAGTTTAAAGTTGGGAGACGGGGCAAGAAGACCATCTGGAAGTGGGAAGGGAAGTGGGGTGAGGAAGGGAGGAATTGGAGAAGAGGGGAGGAGGGGTGAGGGGAAGGGAGACAAGTGAAAGGAGGGAGGATTGGAGGGAGGGGTTGGAGAAGAGGGTGGAGGGGGTGAAGGGAAGGGGGAGGAGTGAAAAGAAGGGGAGAGGGAGGAGTGAAGGGAAGGGGAGGGAGGACAGGAGGGGGAAGGTGAAGAGGGTGAGGAGAGGAGGAGAGAGGGAGGAAAGGGAGTAGTTAAGGGAAGGGAGAGGGAGTTAAAGAAGAGGGAAGGGGAAGGGACAGGAGAAGAAAGGAGGGAAAGAAGAAGTGAAGGAGAGGGGAGGAAGAGGAGTGGAGAGGAGTAAAGGAGAGAGGAGTGAAGGGAAGGGAGAGTAGTGAAGGGAAGGGGGAGAAGGTGAGAAGGAGAGGGGAGTAATGAAGGGAAGGGGGAGATGGGGTGGGAGAAGAAACCCGCAGAAACAGTAAAAAAAAAGGACCTAGGAATAGGGTGTCCACCAGAGCGCACACAAACATAACATTAGCAGCACAGGTTAACTCCATAAACATACTAGCGGTATTCAGAAACCTGGGGAAAAATCTTGTTCAAGACTCTTTACCGAACCCGTACGACCCATTATTACGTATGCAGCACCATTTTGGAGCCTTCATCTAGTAAAGCCAAGTGAAACTTGAGAAAGTCTAAGGAGTGCACATCAGACTTCCAAATAAGCAATCATAGCACATTTCAATACTGCAATGATACAGTGGTGTGACAAGAGCAATAGCACTAAATTCTTGGATTTCCTTATCGATACGCAAACACACCATTGACTTAATAAAGTGGCAAGCTTTCAGAAAAGTTTTATGAGTAAGACAGACGAAAAACAGCTTCCTGACAGAGGGTGGGAGAATGTGGAAACAAAAGAGAGGTGATGTAAGGTGGGTGAGTTTAGGGAGAAGCGAGGTGTGGGCAGAAGTGTAAGAGGAACATTGTGAAGGTGAGGGTTGTTACGTGTGGCTGGACAAACGTAGACAGAGGATGAGTGGACAGACATGGACAGGAATAAAAGGTAGACTACAATGGACGGTGGACAGAAGTGTAAAACTAGACAGGAATGCATGTTGGACACTGGAAGGGGATGGATTAGTGGATGGTGAACACGACTGAATGGTGGGTATAAGTGGATGGGGGAAAGGAGGGACTGGATGCAGCACTGGAGGGAATGATGGAGTAGATAGCGAACAAGAAGAACAGATGGTGTATATGAGTGGATAATTTAATGCGCAGCACATGACATCGAGTGACTGGAGATCAGGAGTAAGTGGTGAGACGAGAAGGTGATCTAGAGTGGGGACAAGATAGGATGAGATGAGGACAAGGTAGGATGGGGACAAGAGAGGATGGGGACAAGATAGTATGGAAACAAGATTGGATAGGGGCAAGATTGGATGGGGACAAGATTGGATTGGGACAAGATTAGATTGGGACAAAATTGGATGGGGACAAGATTGGACAGTAAACAGGATTAGAAGGAATGAATGGTAGATAAAGAAAAAAGTGGGAAAGCTAAGACTGGATGGTGGAGAGGAGTGGATGGGGAGAAGTGTGGGGCAGTGAGCAGAGGAGCGTGGGAAAGTGGACTTGGGAAAGGGGGGAAGGGAGAGCGTGGGAGAGTGTGGGACGCTCAGGTGAGGCCAGTGTATGAGACAGAGTGGTGGGCCCACCAGGGTGGTGGGGGGTAAGGGGATGGCCAGCCAGAATTCTAGACCTGGAGACTGGACCTAAAGGGTTGGAGAATAAGGGCTGGTCGGAAAGTCTAGACGTAGGGACTGAACCTGGAGAAAGGGAAAAAGGTAGGGATAGGATAGGCAGATTTTTTTTTTTTTGCAATCGCGGTGGCCGAAGGTGAAGGCTAGTCTGGAAGGATTGGCCTCGAAGGCTATCCTGGAAGGATTGGCCTTGAAGGCAAGTCTGGAAAAATTGTTCTCGAAGACTAGTCTGGAAGAATTGTCCTCGAAGGCTAGCCTGGAAGGACTAGCCTCAGAGTAGCCTGAAAGGGCTGTCATAAAAATATTTTCTTTGCAAGAGCAGACCTAAAACGGTTGGCCTGCAAGGGCTGACCTACAAAAATTGGACTGGAACGATAGGCTTGGAAGGGTTGATGAAGAAGGAGTGGCCTGGAAGAGTTGGTCTGGGTTGATCCGGAAGGGTTGGTTTAGAAGGTATCGCCTGGAAGCGCTTGTTTGGAAGAGTATGTCTGTAAAGGCTGACTTGGAAGAGCTGGCCTAGAAGGGGTGCTCTGGAAGAGCTGATCAGGAAGGGCTGATCAGGAAGGGCTGGTCTGGAAGAATTGACCTGGAATGGTTGGTCTGAAGGGGCTGGTCTAGAAGGATTGCCCTGGAAGTGATGGCCAGGAAGGGCATAGTCAGACCACAAAGAGTTTGGGAACGGGAAATAATGGTGTAAACCGAAGTGATGATGAAAGTAGAAGAGGTGAGCAAGAGAATGATGGAGGAAGAATGGTGTGGAGTGCGAGTGTTAGCTGGAAGCTCAGCCGCAGCCAGACAATGCGGTTACCCCAGGCGGAATGGCAACGTCACTGCAGTGTAGGGTGACGTCACAGACTAGGGAGTCTGCCATGAGGCGCGGGGACTCGCCCGTCTGGAGGTCCCCCTTCCCCGCCCGCCCGCCCACACACTTACCTGCCCGCCACCCCGCTCACCAACCCACCTTGCCACCAGACCTGACCGTATTTTTTTGCCTAGATCTGTATTTCCAGGTAACATTACTAAGGCATTTAACGATGTACTCTGGCTGTTGAATTTATGGACGGTGGTGTAATAACGTAAGTTAATTTATTTATAATTATCCGACTTGATTTGCCGACTTCTCACATTATCAAGGAACTTATATATATATATATATATATATATATATATATATATATATATATATATATATATATATATATATATATATATGTCGTGCCGAATAGGTAAAACTTGCGATTTTGGCTTAAATAGCAACGCTCTTCTTGCCGAATAAGACAAGCGAAAATTTGTGTATGCAATAATTTCGCAAAAATCATTCTGAACCTAACGAAAAAAATATGTTTCATTGTGTTTGTTTATTAAATTATTGTAAACTTATCTACAATATATTTAGTTGGATTAGGCTAAATTAAATTGCTCTTGTTATAATAAGGTTAGGTAAGTTTTCTAAGGTTCTTTTGGTACACAATTATTAATTTTTACATTAACATAAATTAAAAAAAATGTATCTTTAAACGTATAAGAGAAAATTTTAGAAAGGACTTAATTTTGAACGAGTTTTTGCTAACTGACCAATTTTACCCATTCGGCATGACACACACACACACACACACACACACACACACACACACACACACACACACACACACACACACATCAAAAAAAATAGTTGACAGTTCCCTTCATGCGTCTTCACCTGCACACACACTGCCACAAGGAGTTGACCTTTACTCACCTATCCTTCAGTATTCTGAAGTACTGTAACTATTTGTTGCATATAACTAAATAATAAAAAACTTACGAAAACGTTCATAAATTTATATGGACATGAAAACGTATTAGTTTTTTTTAAGATGTAAGCTTACGGGCGTCTTTACAAGGTAAAGCACAAAAAAAAAAAAACATTATCCATAAGCTTAGGAAGGCTAAATAATACAGATATTCAAGTACATCACTGGCTAGCCAGGTAAGCAACTCTTTTCCTCATAAATCTACTTCCCGAATCACAATATCGTTATTTAATTTGCTAGTTTTTACAGCCAATCGACTACACGTGATCATTAAAGCTGAAATTCACCTGTACACCAGCATCCCAGAATAGATGAATCCCTAAAATCAGTGATTAAACTGATCAGAGATAAGACATCTCTCGGTGTGTATATACTCAAGTGCAGTCACGGCAAAATAAGACGCCATTCATATTAGAAACTAGAAAAAAAGGAAGAGGATCGCCTGATTTATTTCTCTGTCGTTCGCGCGTAAAGAACAGCTCAAAATATTCTCGTCTGCTTCCCCTGGCGATCCTCCCAAGCATCTTCACGTAAGGTTGAATAATTCCCAAGAGCTGAAATCGAGGAATGATAATATATTAGCATAGATAGACGTTGTGTCAGCAAGCTTCTCTCAGTTGGAGATTGTTTATAATTCTCTCTGCTCATGTACATTTTCTTGTGTAGAATGAACGAAGCTTAAGTAAATGGATTTTATGTAAGCGTTTAAGGAAAAACTTGCTTTCCTTATAAATCAACAAAACAATATTCTTGATGCTAATTTGGTCTAAGCTCAACAATGACACGAACAATCACAGCTCTAATAATAAAACAAGATTTTTTATATATAAACATGAATTAATTTGTGTAGCCGTTGCTAAACATTGCCATCAATACTGTGCAAACAGCTCAAAGAAGCGTTTTAAGTTATTCTAAAGTAAAATGATCGAAATTCTCGAGCTGACCTGCTGGTCAGCATTCGTCAACACTACTGTCAAGTGATAACACGGTCCAGTTCTCTGCTTTATGTAAAAAATACAAATTAACTCGAACAAACAAGACATACATAACAGTCAACTGCCGACCCGAAGACAACAGAAGAGTTGTCCTCACCAACTGAAAATGTTTCTTTGGTCCCGCAGGCGAAAAATAAGATGAAGAAAATCATCAATGTTAAGGAAAAAAATAATGTTAATCTTACCACAATAGTTATACAATCTTGTTATTTTACTGTATTTTCACTTGTCTCCAGAAACGCATATTGACATAATGACCACACAAACTGTAGGTCTGTTAGCATGTTGGCATATCAAATGCTAAGTCTATAAACATATTTGACATACGACAACCCTGTAAACATTTGAAAATGACTCCCACAGACGATAAATCTTAAAATATATTCGATATATACCGACTCCATAAACTATAGGTCTATAAACACATTTCACACATAACTAAACCACAAATGCAAGGTCTATAAAAACGCAACGCATAAAAAGACTACAAATGTTGGGTTTATAAACATATATAACGTTCCAGCAAAAGCTACGTTTATAAACATGTATGATGTAAGGACAACCATAAACGCTATGCATATAAAGATATTTAAGGATCCCATAAACGCTAGGTTTATAAACATGAGGACTCTATATAGAGAAGATTATGGCCCTAGCATTTATGGGGTCTATTTTTTAAACAACGTCGTACTCTTCCACCAAGCTAAGGTGAAATAAAAAGAAAATCATTCACCATCATTCATTCACTTGCTGTCTTACCAAACGTGCACAGACATTACAGTCTGGATCATTTGAATTGTGATGTGTGCGCACTCTTGACAAGACAGCTACTGCATGAATGGTGGCAAATGTTTCCTTATTTTTGGGCCATCTAATTAAAAACATTTCTTTAATTAGATTTTGCCGCCAAAGCGGCTGGTTCATTGTGCACCATATATCTATCCTGTGGATGATATTGCAAGCGTATATGGATACACGAAAGGCCTTCTAAATACCCCAGAAATGTTAACAGGAGTATATCTGGATTTATGTTTACAGTTGACTTATCTGTTGCAAGTAAATTTAGAAAATTTGCTGATGTCTGGTATCTTATTTTCATCATTAAGATATCTTAACATATTACAGATTATACTGTCTATCTCTATATTCCTAAATAAGTGGACAATTAAGTATCGTGACCATAGGGCTGGCCACATCCTTTGCATTTGGTTTGATCTTCATCTGTGTATCTGCCAAACTGCCAGAAGCACTTGTAGCCAAGCCTAATCCTGATCACTACAACATCAGTCAGTCTGTTCACATTGCAAAGTTGCTCCATAAACGTACTTATCTACGTGCATGTTATCATAGTGGATGATAGAGCTACTCAGTCTTCTAAATGCAATCCTATAACATTCAGCTCCATTATTTACGTCTCTCCTATTATTCCAAATGCTAGGCAGACACACCAAAGTTATATCCTGCATTTTCCTTCAGGGTACTTTTTTTTGGCCAGCTTATAAACTTTATCATGAGGGAATACTCCAATGTGTGATGGAATCCATATTTTTTTTCGCCTATCTAATTTACTTTTACTGATTTTCTCATTTTGCGTTTTGTTAATTTTCCTTTTATGTCTTATGTTTTAACAGTTTAAGGTGTAAAGGTAGAGGAGAGAAGGAAGGAAGGAAGAGTAGAAAAGGAAGGAGGAGAGAAGGAAGGAAAGAGGAGAGAAGAAAGGAAGGAAGAGGAGAGAAGGAAGGAGGAGAGAAGGAAGAGGAGAAAAGGACTGACCACCTCAAACTCCTCCTGTTCTTCATGATTCTCCTTTGTATGGACTGATGAACATAAGAAGAAGAAGAACATAAGAAAGAAGGAACACTGCAGCAGGCCTACTGGCCCATGCGAGGCAGGTCCAAGTCTCCCACCGGCTTAAGCCAATGCCCCGACCCAGCCAGGTCAGGTTACATTCACTTAAGGAAGGAGCACGGCATCTGACCTAGTAGTACAAGCTAGTCAGGACCAACTCACACCCACCCGCACCCACTCATATATTTATCTAGCCTATTTTTAAAACTACACAACGTTTTAGCCTCTATAACTGTAATCGGGAGTTTGTTCCACTCATCGACAACTCTATTACCAAACCAATGCTTTCCTATATCCTTCCTGAATCTGAATTTATCCAACTTAAAGCCATTGCTGCGTGTCCTGTCAATACTAGATATTTTTAGCACGCTATTTACATCCCCTTTATTTATTCCTGTTTTCCATTTATACACCTCAATCATATCCCCCCTAATTCTACGCCTTTCTAGAGAGTGCAGATTCAGGGCCCTCAGTCTATCCTCATAGGCAAGATTTCTGATACATGGGATCAACTTAGTCATCCTACTTTGTACGTTTTCCAGAGCATTTATATCCATTCTGTAATACGGTGACCAAAACTGTGCAGCATAATCTAGATGAGGCCTAACCAAGGATATATAGAGTTGAAGAACAACCTGAGGACTCCTATTATTTATGCTTCTTGATATGAAGCCAAGGATTCTGTTCGCTTTATTACGAACACTTATGCACTGCTGTCTAGGTTTTAGATTACTGCTAACTAATCCTTTTCGCAATCAGTAGTATTAAGATCTACCTTATTTAGTTTATATGTGGCATGGTTATTGTCCTGTCCAATATTTAGAACTTTGCATTTATCTATATTAAACTGCATCTGCCACTTCTCCGACCACTGCATCAGTCTATTCAGATCTTCCTGGAGTGCTCTAATGTCCTCATTTGAATGAATTGGACGGCCTATTTTGGTGTCATAAGCAAACTTGCTTATGTCGCTATTTATTCCCTCATCTATGTCGTTTATGTAGATTGTGAACAACAAGGGGCCCAATACCGACCCCTGTGGAACACCACTCGTGACGCTTCCCCACTCTGATTTCTCTCCATTTATGCAAACTCTCTGCTGCCTATTTGTCAACCATGCCTCTATCCAGGAAAAAAATTCTCCTCCTATTCCGTGTGCCTAAATTTTCCTCAATAGTCTCTGATGTTGGACTCTATCAAAAGCCTTACTGAAGTCCATATACACAATATCAAATTCATTA
>WNWK01045937.1:0-14514 GCA_009830355.1 Cherax destructor | reverse complement strand
CGGCTTCTCGCTCTTTCTTCCTAGACCATTTCCGTTCTCATTCCCATGCCATCGCAGTATACACCGATGGTTCAAAGTCATCTGACGGCGTCGGATTCGCAGCAGTGTTTCCGGACAGCATCGTACGAGGACATCTATTACCCTCGGCTAGCATATTTACGGCTGAATTGTATGCCATTCTTGTGGCACTTATCCGTATTGCATCTATGCCTGTATCACCATTTGTGGTCGTTTCAGACTCCCTTAGTGCTTTACAGGCTATCCGTAAAATTGATACACCTCACCCCCTAGTTCTTCGTATCCACCTTTGGTTACGCCGTATCTTTAGCAAGCATAAAGATATTGTCTTTTGTTGGGTCCCTGGTCATGTTGACGTACAGGGCAATGAACAGGCAGACACTGCTGCGCGGTCAGCAGTACATGACCTTCCAGTTTCATATAGAGGTGTTCCTTTCACGGACTATTTTGCGGTCATTGCTACCCACCTACGCACCCGTTGGCAACAACGCTGGTCTGACCTGCTGAATAACAAACTTCATTCTATTAAACCGGTTATAGGTTTCTGGCCTTCTTCTTGTCACCAATGTCGAGGTTGGGAGACTACACTCTCCCGTCTTCACATCGGCCACACTCGTCTTACTCACGGGTATCTCATGGAGAGGCTCCCTGCCCCTCTCTGTGAGCATTGTCAGGTTCCAGTGTCTGTTCGACATATTCTGTTGGACTGCCCACTCTATCAACGAGCACACAGAATTTACCTTCAACGACGTCTTCGCTCTGCGGCCCTTTCTTTACCTTCCCTTCTTGCAGATGGACCCTCCTTTAATCCTGACTCTCTTGTTGACTTTTTGACAGAAACTGACTTACTACACAAACTCTGAAGATTATACCTCTAGCACCTCCCTCAATCCCTTCTACCTCGATCTCTTGCTACCCTCTATCCCTGCACTATCCACCGTCATGCTGCACTCCATACCCTACTAATCATCCATCTCCCTCTTACAACCCACTCTCCCTGCATCCTACAATAACCTGCAGCGCTGTATAACCCCTGTGGTTTAGCGCTTCTATTTGATTATAATAATAATAATCTCGTGTGATTTGCTTCATCCTGGGTCATGGTCACAAGAATATTCTTAGGGTGGCTGAAGTGCACATTTCTCTCATCAACATGGTCAACTGTTGCTTGAGATAATTTGTTAAGAACATCGATTTTTTTAAAGCCACATCTATTTTGTTATTATTATTATTATTATTTGGGATAGTAATAGTAGTAGTAGTAGCGCAGTAGTTGCAGTAATTTAGGGCATTCCTTATTTGTCATTCCTCTTCATGAGATTTGCATTTCTTATATTTTTCCAAGGGATATACAGTCTGGGATGCCTCCAGACTGATATGTCCGGCATGCCTTCCCTGGCATGACAGACATATCAGGAATAGCCTGTGACGCACAATCTGTGAGATTCCCTCTTGGAAAAGCAGTCTTGGAGGTCAGCCTAATCCATAGATTTTTGCACGGTGTTTACTCAGGGACACCCATTCAACTGTTCACCATAATTCACTTCATTTACCACAGTCCTATTCCTCTTTCCCTCACCTATCCACTACCGCCATCATCTCTCCTACTTACCTAAAGCTGAGTCTCACAATCTTAATAAAGCCTCCTAACTGCTTTAAGTAACCTACCACCTGTTCCATACACTTTCAATTTCTGCCTCATTGGTTCCCTGTCCACCCTATCATATTCCTTTTCTAAATCCATAAATGCAGTGTAAACATCGTTAACGTTATCTAAATATTGTTCACTATGTACCTCATTGTAAACACTTGGTCTACACATCTACCCTTCCTAAAATTTCTTTGTTCATCTGCGATTCTGCTCTCTGTCTTATGTGTAATGTTTCCTTGTAATACTTACTCTCTCTTTTATCCCATTTCTTTTATATGAACAAATAATCCGCATATAGGCGAGAGGAGCTTTCGACGATGTTTCGGTCCGACTAGGACCATTTACAAAGTCAAACTAACACAGCAGAATGAGGGAGCTGGTATATATAGGCGAGGGGGACAAGGATGGGAACAAGAGAAGAAGAGGAGGAAGTAGTGGAAGTGGTAAGGCTGGCAGTGAAAGTAGTAGAAGTAACAGTGGCAGTAGAAAGTAGGAGAGTAGTTTAGTGGCACAAGAGAGAAAGGAAAGTGAAGTGTGAAGGGAGGCAGTAGTAAAAACAATAGCAATAGCAGAGGAGTGGATGAGGAGACGTGGTTGAAGTGGGGTCAGTCTTTTCCTCCCAAGACTGTACTCAGTCTGCGGCCTTTACCTTTCCCCAAATTTCATGACTTTGCACTTGGTGGGGTTAAACTCTGGAAGCCAGTTGCTGGACCAGGCTTGCAGCCTGTCCAGATACCTTTGTAGCTAGACAGGCCTGCGGCCTGTCTAGCTCCTTTTGTAGCCTTTCCTGGTCCCTGTCCGCTTGTTTTCTCATCATTAGTTTCCTGTCATGTGCGAACAAGGACGTCTCTGAATCTATCACTTCTATCATGTTATTGAAACATGTAAGAAACAGCACCGGCCCTAGTATTGATCCTTGTGGAACCCCACTCGTCACATGCGCCCATTCCGATGTCTCTTCTTCACTGGCCATTACTCTTTTCCTTGCTGTCATGTATGCCTTGATCCATTGTAGTTCTTTTAAAGTTTTTCCTGCCTGCTCTTCTAGCCTTTGTACCAGTCTCTTGTGCGCTACTGTGTCAAAAGCCTCCTTACAGTATCAGAAAATGCAATCTACCCAGGTGTGTGTGTACTCACCTATTTGTACTCACCTATTTGTGGTTGCAGGGGTCGAGTCATAGCTCCTGGCCCCGCCTCTTCACTGATTGCTACTAGGTCCTCTCTCTCCTTGCTCCATGAACTTTATCAAACCTCGTCGTAAAACTATGTATAGTTCCTGCCTCCACTATGTCACTTTCTAGGCTATTCCACTTCCTGACAACTCTATGACTGAAGAAATACTTCCTAACATCCCTTTGACTCATAGGAGTCTTCAACTTTAACTTCCCCTTAGCTCTGGAACTAGCCATGTTGCAAACCTTTGGATTTTCTCTAATTTCTTGAAGTGCTTGACCAAGTGTGGGTTCCAAACTGGTGCTGCATACTCCAGTATGGTTTGTGTGTGTGTGTGTGTGTGTGTGTGTGTGTGTGTGTGTGTGTGTGTGTGTGTGTGTGTGTGTGTGTGTGTGTGTGTGTGTGTGTGTGTGTGTGTAATTACCTATTTTTAATTACCTTTTTTGTATCTGCTGGAGCAACTCTATGCTTATGGTCTCCCGTCTTCATTATCCCTCACATATATTTTTTTTAAATTGTCACTGGTTGTGGTAATTAATTTTTTTTTTTCAATTCATTCTATTTGGTCAATCACTCTATTTGAGACGATTTATTTTTTATTATCCCTTTCGCTCCACTTTTCCCTCAATTTACAAGTGAGACTCTTGTTATTCGTCTTGTATGTAGTAACAAATCTTCTTCACTACTCTCCCATGTCCTTCTATGACCTTATATTCAGTTATTATATTCCCTCTTTTTCTCCTATCTGCCTTTGTAAACATTCTTAGTGTTTTCAGCCGTTCATCTTAACACATTTTTTTTAACTCTATTGGCCATTTTTCAGCTTTTCTTTGGACATTTTCTAACATTTTCATATTCATTATCTGGTGTGGACACCACATAGCTAATGCACATTCCAATTTTGGCCAAATATATGTTATAATCAGTTTTCTTATAATTTAATCATCTATATATTTGTAAGCTACTTCAAAATTCGCCGTAGTAGTATTGAAGTTTCTCACAGTTTCATTTATATGATCTTCCAGTGACAGTTTTTTGTTAATAACATCTCCTAGATCTCTCACTTAAACTGATACTTTCAATATTTTGTCGCAAAGTGTATATTCTTATCCTGAATAAATTCACCACCTATCACCCCATGGACTCAACTAATCCAGATCATTTTGCAAAGATCAGCAGTCACTTATATCATTTATTTTTACACAAGATTTTTGCATTATCTGCAAACATAATCATATAGTTTTTTAGTCCTTCTAGTAAATCATTAATATAAACTAAAAACATTATTTGGACTGGTACTGACCCTTGTGGCTCCTCAAGTGTGACATCTATACACGCAGACATTTTCCCTCTTATAACTATAATGAGCAGTTTCCAGATTAATCTTTTAAGGGGAACTTTATCAAAAGCTTTTTTAAAGTCCAGGTAAGTCAGATCTGCCCATCTATGGTTTTCTTGATCAATTTCCGTGGCCCTTTCATAATAACAGCTTTCATATATAAGAATTTGCAGACCGAAATCCAGTTTGTTTTCTAGATGTTGAATCAAATTTCATCTGATGACTTTTTTTAAATATTTTTATATCGGCACTTGTCAGAGAAAACGTCATGTACTTTAGAAGGTCTTCCTGGTACCTTTTTAAATATTGGCACAATGGGTGCCTTCTTCCATTTGATTCATGAAATAAAATTTTAAATTTTTTTGAAGTAGCATAACTTTTCTGCACATTCATTTGAAACCCAAGGTGTGTCGGATTATTAATATGTATTAGATTCGTTTATAGTGGAGGCTATAGTCCATAGCCTAAAACAGGACTCCTATACGAATGCGATGGATTGTCTTAATGTAGTCCACAGAGGAATTACGTCCTGTTTTTCTGGTGTGGTTTTGATGGTTCGACCAGCATCTGCCTCAGAATCTTGTGGTATAAACTATAGCTGTCTTCCTTTTGGATAAACTACTGATGTGTACCCCTTTAAATGAGTCGGTGGTGGACCCGTTTTCTAATGTATGGAAAAATACGTAAGACAGTTGCCAGATATCTATATTTAGAACAATAAGTCTTTCACATCATATCGAAGTCTGACCGAATTTTTCATAATTGTCAGTGCATGCTGGCTGGCCTTATAAAATATTTCATACACCTGACACTGGGTACTGGTTGGTATGTCTGGGGCTCTGGGTACTGGTTTGTATGTCTTGGGCTCTGGGTACTGGTTGGTATGTCTGGGGCACTGGGTACTGGTTGGTATGTCTGGGGCACTGGGTAATGGTTGGTATGTCTGGGGCACTGGGTAATGGTTGGTATGTCTGGGGCACTTGGTACTGGTTGGTATGTCTGGGGTGCTGGTTGGTATGCCTAAAGCACTGGGTACTAGTTGGTATGCCTGGAACACTGGGTACTGGTTGGTATGTATCGGGCATTGGGTACTGGTTGGTATGTCTGGGGCACTGGGTACTTGTTGATATGCCTGGGGCACTGGGTACTTGTTGGTATGTCTGGGGCACTGGGTACTGGTTGGTATGCCTGGGACACTGGGTACTGGTTGGTATGTCTGTGGCGCTGGGTACTGGTTGATATGCCTGGGGCACTGGGTACTGGTTGGTATGTCTGGGGCACTGGGTACTGGTTAGTATGTCTGGGGCTCTGGGTACTGGTTGGTATGCCTGGGGCACTGGGTACTAGTTGGTATGCCTGGGGCACTGGGTACTGGTTGGCATGGCTGGGGCTCTGGGTACTGGTTGGTATGTTTGGGGCACTGGGTACTGGTTGCTATGTCTGGGGCACTGGGTACTGATTGCTATGCCTGGGGCACTGGGTACTTATTGATATGCCTGGGGCACTGGGTACTTGTTGGTATGTCTGGCGCACTGGGTACTTGTTGGTATGCCTGGGGCACTGGGTACTGGTTAGTATGTCTGGGGCATTGGGTACTTGTTGGTATGCCTGGGGCACTGGGTGCTGGTTGGTATGCCTGGGGCACTGGGTACTAGTTGGTATGCCTGGGGCACTGGGTACTGGTTGGCATGCCTGGGGCACTGGGTACTTGTTGGTATGTCTGGGGCACTGGGTACTGATTGCCATGCCTGGGGCACTGGGTACTTATTGATATGCCTGGGGCACTGGGTACTTGTTGGTATGTCTGGGGCACTGGGTACTGGTTGGTATGCCTGGAGCACTGGGTACTGGTTGGTATGTCTAGGGCACTGGGTACTGGATGGTATGCTTGAGGCACTGGGTACTGGTAGGTATGCCTGGGGCACTGGGTACTGGTTGGTATGTCTGGGGCACTGGGTACTGTTTGGTATGCCTGGGGCACTGGGTACTGGTTGGTATGTCTGGGGCACTGGGTACTGGTTGCTATGCCTGGGACACTGGGTACTGGTTGGTATGTCTTGGGCACTGGGTACTGGTTGCTATGCCTGGGGCACTGGGTACTAGTTGGTATGCCTGGGGCACTGGGTACTAGTTGGTATGCCTGGGGCACTGGGTACTAGTTGGTATGCCTGGGGCACTGGATACTAGTTGGTATGCCTGGGGCACTGGGTACTAGTTGGTATGCCTGGGGCACTGGGTACTAGTTGGTATGCCTGGGGCACTGGGTACTAGTTGGTATGTCTGGGGCACTGGGTACTAGTTGGTATGCCTGGGGCACTGGGTACTAGTTGGTATGTCTGGGGCACTGGGTACTAGTTGGTATGCCTGGGGCACTGGGTACTAGTTGGGATGCCTGGGGCACTTATCCTCTATTGTTTACCTCTTCCCTCATGCGAACAAAACCGCTTCCTCTGAACGTGTTTGCTTGGACTTCATCCTCTTTTCTGCAACATTGCAAGCCCTTGATGATGTGTTGATTTCAACACGAAAGGCCTAGAGCTATCATTCAACCCCCCCCCCCGTAGTTGTTTTGCATGTTCCATTTAATTTCTGTAAAAATATTGTTTTAAATAATTGTAATTACCTCTATTATAACTTTGTAGTTCTTCTTAAAAAAATTAATTTATGTTCTAAGTCATATTTCAGAGATATGTTGTTTTCAATAGAATTTATTTCCTATTTTTGTGGATTTAGATAGTTTGTGTTGAGAATTTTTTTTATAGCTCCATTAAACAATAAATGTAATATTGACGGTGTGTTGCCGTCTGTGTTGCCTTCTGTGTTGCCTTCTGTGTTGCCTTCTCTCACTCTTGTCGCTTCTTTCATGTGTTGATGTATAGAAAAGCCTGTCATTATATTACATAATTTCATTGACCATTTTCTTTTCAGTTCCAGCCTCATAGGTTGCCCAGTTTTTTTCCTTATCGCTAAAACCTTCAAGTAGTATAAATTTCTCCTTATCACAATCATTCTTCGCCAATATTTGAACAATATTGATATGTAGTCCTCAATTTTCACTTCAAATCACAATACGGGTGTACGGGTGGGGTTAAAACCCATGGCACATGAGTCGAAAACTCCAGGCCAGTGCGTAAACCACTGGGCCAGCTGGCTACAATAAGCTACAAACGCACTGGCCCAGTGGTTTACGCACTGGCCCAGTGGTTTACGCACTGGCCCAGTGGTTTACGCACTGGCCCAGTGGTTTACGCACTGGCCAGGAGTTTTACCACACACTTGCCATGGGTTCTAACCCCACCCGTACCCTAGTTTCTTTGCAATCGTTTAATTACGGATTCGTGGGTCACAACTCAATTATCACATCAAACACTTCACTTTCTCGCGTAATATTAAATGGTTGGTTGTAATATTTTACTGATAAAAGTTTCTCATCTTTATTTAGTAAACTTGACACTAAACTCTTGTCACTAAACTCTTGTCACTAAACTTTTAACATTTTTAGAATTCTGGATTTCAATCTCCATAATCTCAACACGGTTTTACTAAGGGGCGTTCCTGTCTTACGAATTTACTAACTTTTTTCACTAAGGTGTTTGAGGAGGTAGATCATGGTAATGAATATGATATTGTGTATATGGACTTCAGTAAGGCTTTCGATAAAGTTCCACATCAGAGGCTACTGAGGAAACGTAAGGCACACGGAATAGCAGGAGAAATTTTTTCCTGGGTAGAGGCATGGTTGACAAATAGGCGGCAGAGAGTTTGCATAAATGGAGAGAAATCAGAATGGGGGCGCGTCTCAAGCGGTGTTCCACAGGGGTCAGTTTTGGGCCCCTGTTGTTTACAATTTACATAAACGACATAGATGAGGAAATAAATAGTAACATAAGTAAATTTGCTGATGACACCAAAATAGGCCGTCCAATTCATTCAAATGAGGACATTAGAGCACTCCAGGATGATTTGAATAGACTGATGCAGTGGTCGGAGAAGTGGCAGATGCAGTTTAATGTAAACAAATGCAAAGTTCTAAATGTTGGGCAGGACAATAACCATGCCACATATAAGCTGAATAATGTAGATCTTATTACTTGTGATTGCGAGAAGGATTTAGGAGTTCTGGTTAGCAGTAATCTGAAGCCAAGACAACAGTGCATAAGTGTTCGCAATAAAGCTAACAGAATCCTTGGCTTCATATCAAGAAGTATAAATAATAGAAGTCATCAGGTTGTTCTACAACTCTATATATCTTTGGTTAGGCCTCATTTAGATTATGCTGCACAGTTCTGGTCACCGTATTACAGAATGGATATAAATGCTCTGGAAAACGTACAAAGGAGGATGACAAAGTTGATCCCATGTATCAGAAATCTTCCCTATGAGGATAGACTGAGGGCCCTGAATCTGCACTCTCTAGAAAGGCGTAGAATTAGGGGGGATATGATTGAGGTGTATAAATGGAAAACAGGAATAAATAAAGGGGATGTAAATAGCGTGCTGAAAATATCCAGCCAAGACAGGACTCGCAGCAATGGTTTCAAGTTGGAAAAGTTCAGATTCAGGAAGGATATAGGAAAGCACTGGTTTGGTAATAGAGTTGTGGATGAGTGGAACAAACTCCCGAGTACCGTCATAGATGCTAAGACGTTGTGTAGTTTTAAAAATAGGTTAGATAAATACATGGGTGGGTGTGGATGGGTGTGAATTTGGACCTGACTAGCTTGTATTACCAGGTCAGTAGCTGTACTAATTCCTTAAGTGGAAGTGACCTGACCAGGTGGTCGGCTGACCAGGTGGTCAACTAGACAATTATATGAGTGGGTGCGGTTGGGTGTGAATTGGTCCTGACTAGCTTGTGCTAGGTCAGATGCAGTGTTCCTTCCATAAGTGAATGTAACCTGACCTGGCTGGGTCGGGGCATTGGCTTAAGCCGTTGGAGATTTGGACTTGCCTCGCATGGGCCAGTAGGCCTGCTGCAGTGTTCCTTCTTTCTTATGTTCTTATAATAAGAATATTTTCTTCTACCAATGTTACTAATCATCCTCCTCTGTTTCCTACTCTCTCTCTCTCTCTCTCTCTCTCTCTCTCTCTCTCTCTCTCTCTCTCTCTCTCTCTCTCTCTCTCTCTCTCTCTCTTCACTATACTGAGGAATTTCCACCAAATATAACCTCATTTTATAAGTAATTTTCTAGTTTAGTTTCAGTTAGACAAACTGTATCAGGATCCTTTTCATCCATAATATCTTTTAGCTAAAATCTTTTTGAATTTACTCCATATACGTATATATATTAGTGAATGAAATATTCATAATTCTGTTATTCTTACTAAGCCCTTTTTCCTATTTAGGTTAGGTTAGGTAACGTTCGTTAGGAAACAGGACAAGTGTTTCCTGACGCGGGTCTTTGTCATATGATGACCCAGCAGCTGGAGCTTGTGGTCATCTGACCAAAGCCTTACACTGGCCTAAAGGTCCACCCCCTTTAAAAATGTTTAATTTGTATATCTGAATATCTTTCCAGTTTCCAGGTCCCTAGTTTTTTTAATAGTGCTTCCTTATGCTCGCTATATAAATGACCTTAAGTCTTTCTCATATCTTCCTGTATATATTTGTATGCCACTAAGTCTTATTGAGAGTACACTTACAAAAACACTTACAAAAACAATATCTATTATTCTCTGTCCAGAGTTTCCCCTCAACAATCTAGATTTATTTGCAATCTCCTTTTTAATTTCTTGAATAATATTGGTTAAAGTAGTAAGTTATTTTGGTAATATCACCTGTCGTTGATTTTCGCAAAGCTGTCATCAGTTTTAGAAGCAAATTCAGATCTTTAATCTCCATGTCTAAAGTCTTAACGATACTTTAAGAAACATCCAGTGTTCACGGCACCTGCTTCACCTGCTTCACCTGCTTCACCTGCTGTCCTAACTCCCTCTCATGCTTAATTATTTCACCATAACTCTCCACTATTATCATTTTATTCTCTAATAAGCTTTCAGTTTACTTCTTTATGATCATAATTTTTGGGCAGTTCTTGATATGTCACTTCTCTTTCCTTCATTAACAAGCTTACTCACTTAATGTCTTCTGCATGTGGTTTAAGGAAGATTTTAATATTTTTATTTATCTTCACTTATCCTCCTTGCCTTACTTTGCCTTACTTTTCAACTGTTTTGGTTATTTTTTTGATGCATCTACTGGTTTTATCGTCTGTAGGCGTACCAGCATGATGTAAACAATAGACCACTGTAAACAGTAGGCCACTATAAACAATAAGTCACTGTAAACAGGTCACTGTAAATAATAGGAAAGTGTAATAGACCACTGTAAACAATAGGTAAATGAACTGTTGTGTGTACATGTGTGCATATGTCTGTGTGTGTACTGTATATGTGTGTGTGTGCCGGTCACTACTAGGTCCACACTCTCCCTGCTCCAAGAGCTTTATCGTACCTCTTCTCCACTACTTCACTTTCCAGATTATTCCACTTCCCGACATCCCAAAGCCTTAAGAAATACTTCCTAACATCCCTAAGCCTCATCTCAATTTTCAACTTCCAGTAGTGCTCTCGTGTTCCTGTATCCCATCTCTGAAACATTCTGTCCCTGTTTACCTTGGCAACTCCTCTCAGTATTTTGTACGTCGTTATATGGCCCCTAGCCCTCCTGTCCTCCAATGTCATCAGGTTGCAAACCTCTACACTTTCTCAAATTTCCTGACGTGCGTGACAAGGTGTGGGTTACATGCTGGTGCTGCGTACTCCAATATGGGCCTAACTGCACTGTACCGTGTCGTGAGTGACTGCTTAGATGTTGAAACGCTATTCTTAACTTTGCCAGACGAGCATATGCTGAAGCATTTATTTGATTGATGATCTCCTTAGGGAATGTGCTCAGTATCATACTCGCCCCAATACCTTTGATATATTGGAAGAGTTTCGAGAGTTTCTCTACTCTCTGAGCCCGGCCATGGACCAGGCTCGTCTGGTGCTTGCCTGGTCAACCAGGCTGTTGCTTCTGGAGGCCCGTTGCCCCACATATCCATCACAGCCTGGTTGATCTGGCACCTGGTGAAGATACTTATCCAGTTCCCTCTTGAAGGCTTCTACCCTTGTTCCAGCCGTGTTTCGGATATCTTCTGGTAAGATGTTGAATAGTCTGGGACCCCGGATGTTGATACAGTGCTCCTTATTGTCCCCTCCGCGCCCCTCCTCCTCACTGGGTTTATTTTTCATTTCCTCCCATATCTCTCATTCCAGTATGTTGTTATGGCAGTGTGCAGATTTGGGACCAGGCCCTCGAGTGCTTTCCAGGTATATATTATCATGTATCTCTCTCTCATCCGCTCCAATGAGTACATGTTCAAGACTTAAGGGCGTTCCCAATAATTTAGATGTTTCAATGGCTCAATGTGCGCCGTAAACGATCTCAGTATTTGTTCCAGCTCTGATATTTCTCCTGCCCTGAACGGGGCCGTCAGCACTGAGAAAGATCCTTCTTGAGTGAGGGTTACAGCCTTTGACCTCCTCCCCCCCCGAGCCTGTACTCCATCTTCAGTCTTGGTTCTCCTTCCCCAAGCTTCATAACATGGCACTTGATGGGGTTAAACTTAAAGAGCCATTTTTCGGAACAGGTTTGTAGCCTTTCCTGGTCCTCGTCTGCTTGTACTTTCCTCATTAGTTTCACGTCCTCTGCGAACAGGAACATCTATGACTCTATACCTTCAGTCATGTCATTCACGTATACAAGAAACAGCACCGGCCCAGGGACTGACCCTTGTGGAACCCCACTCAACTCATGCACCCACTCCGACACCTCGTCACTGACCATCACTCGTTGTTTCCTTCCTGTCAGGTATTCCCTGATCCATTGCATTAATTTTTTGTTATTCCTGTCTGCTACTCTAGTCTTTGTACCAATCTCTTGTGCAGTACTGTGTCAAAAGCCTTCTCACCGTCCAAAAAAAGCAACTCTATGACTGAAGAAATACTTCCTAACATCCTTGTGACTCATCTGAGTCTTCATCTCCCTTGTTGCTATGTCCCAGGAGTTGTCCTGTTCCAAACCTTTGCAATTTCTCTGATTTCTTGACGTGCTTGACCAGGTATGGGTTCCTAACTGGTGCTGCATACTCCAATATGGGACTGTCGTTCACGGTATACAGAGTCTTGAACGATTCCTTACTGAGGTGTCAAAACGCAATTCTTAGGTTTGCCAGACGATCATATGCTGCAGCAGTTATTTGGCTAATGTGCACCTCAGGAGATTTGCTCGGTATTATATTCACCCCAAGATCCTTTTCCTAGAGTGTGGTTTGCAGTCTTTGGCCCCTTCCCCAGCCTGTACTCCGTCTGCGGTCCTCTTTGCCCTTCCCAAATGGGGTTAGATATGTGAGGGTAGATTTGTTTATTTACTGTTGTGGTTGTCCTCGGCTAACAGATGTGTGTGTACTCACCTAGTTGTGGTTGCAGGGTCGATTCATAGCTCCTGGCCCCGCCTCTTCACTGGCCGCTCCTGGGTCACTCTCCCTGCGCCATGAGCTTTATCATACCTCTTCTTAAAGCTATGAATGGATCCTGCCTCCACTACATGTGTGTGTGTGTGTGTGTGTGTACTCACCTAGTTGTGGTTGCAGGGGTCGAGTCACAGCTCCTGGCCCCGCCTCTTCACTGGTCGCTACTAGGTCACTCTTCCTGCTACATGAGCTTTATCATACCTCTTCTTAAAGCTATGTATGGATTCTGCCTCCACTACATCACTTCCCAGACTGTTCCACTTCCTGATAACTCTGTGACTGAAGAAATACTTGCTAACATCCCTGTGATTCATCTGAGTCTTCAACTTCCAACTGTGACCCCTTGTTGCTGTGTCCCATCTCTGGAACATCCTGTCTCTATCCACCTTGTCAATTCCTCTCAGTAATTTATATGTCGTTATCATATCCCCCCTATCTCTCCTGTCATCCAGTGTCGTCAGGTCGATTTCCCTCGCAGGACATTCCCCTAAGCTCCGGGACCAGTCTTGCTGAATACCTTTTCACTTTCTCTAATATCATTACGTTCTTGGCTAGGTGTGGGTTCCAAACTGCATATAGGCCTAACGTACACGGTGTACAGGGTCCTGAACGATTCCTTATTGAGATGTCGGAATGCTATTCTTAGGTTTTGTAGGCGCCCGTATGCTGCAGCAATTATTTGGTTGATGTGTGCCTCAGGAAATGTGACCGGAGTTATACTCACCCCAAGTTCCTGTGTTGTCTGTGTGAACTCACCTAGTTGCGGGGGTTGAATCACAGCTCCTGGCCCCTGTACTCACCTAATTGTGGTTGCAGGGGTCGAGACTCAGCTGCTGGCCCCGCCTCTGCGCTGCCCGCTTCTGGGTATCTGCTCTCCCTGCTCCATGAGCTTTATCATACCTCGTCTTAAAACTGTGTATGGTTCCTGCCTCCACTATGTCTTTCTCTAGACTATTCCACTTCCTGACTACTCTGTGGCTGAAGAAATGCTTCCTAACATCCCTTTGACTCATCTGAGTCTTCAGCTTCCAGTTGTGTCCCCTTGTTTCTGTGTTCCCTCTCTGGAACATCCTGTCACTGTCTACCTTGTCGATTCCCCGCAGTATTTTGTATGTCGTTATCATGTCTCCTCTGACCCTTCTTTCCTCCAGTGTTGTTAGTCCTATTTCCCTCAGCCTTTCTTCATAGGACAGACCCTGAGTTGTGGAACTAACCTTGTCGCAAACCTTTGCACTTTCTCTAGTTTCTTTATGTGCTTGACCAGGTGTGGGTTCCAGACTGGTGCTGCATATTCTAGTATGGGCCTGACGTACACGGTGTACAGTGTCTTAAACGAGTCCTTGTTAAGGTAACGGAACGCTAATCTTAGGTTTGCCAGTCGCCCATATGCTGCCCCAGTTATCTGGTTGATGTGTGCCTCCGGAGACGTGCTTGGCGTTATACTCACCCCAAGGTCTTTCTCCTTTTCCGATGTTTGTAGCCTTTGTCCGCCTAGCCTGTACTCTGTCAGCGGTCTTCTTTGCCCTTCTCCGATCTTCATGACTTTGCATTTGGTGGGATTGAATTCGAGAAGCCATTTGCTAGACCAGATGTCAAGCTTGTCCAGGTCTGTTTGAAGTCCTGCTTGGTCCTCCTCCGATGTGATTCTCATCATTAATTTCACATCATCTGCGAACAGAGACACTTCTGAGTCTATCCCATCTGTCATGTCATTTACATATACCAAGAATAACACTGGTCCTAGGACTGACCCCTGCGGAACGCCGCTCGTCACAGGTGCCACTGTGATACCTCATCACGCACCATGACCCGTTGTT
>WNWK01045936.1:0-14514 GCA_009830355.1 Cherax destructor | reverse complement strand
AACAATCTTGAACTACTTTAAGAAATCGTTAGATTCAAAATTCCCAGTCAAAAAATTCCAATCAATTTGACTAAAGTTGAAGTCACCCAGAATAACTACGTTATCGTGCATTGTGGCCTTAACAATTTCCTCCCATAGTAGTCTCCCTTGGTCCCTATCTAAGTTTGGGGGACGGTATATCACACCTAAAATCAATTTTTCATGCCCCTCTGAAAATTCTATCCAGACAGACTCTGTATGTGTTAATTCAGACTTTATACCCATTTTTATACAACAATTTAAATGATCACGGACATAGAGTGCCACCCCACCCCCCTTCCCGATACTTCTGTCTACTTGGAACAATTTAAAACCCTGAATGTGACATTCGGCAGGCAAGTCCCGATTTTTCATATTAAACCATGTTTCAGTTATTGCAAAAACATCAATATTACCTGTACTTGCAACTACTCTCAACTCGTCCATCTTATTCCTAGCACTACGACTATTGGTGAAATATACACTTAAAGACCCTCCTTTCTCTTTACATAAGAACATAAGAACATAAGAAAGGAGGAACACTGCAGCAGGCCTGTTGGCCCATACTAGGCAAGTCCTTCACAATCCGTCCCACTAACAGAATATTTGCTCAACCCAATTTTCAATGCTACCCAAGAAATAAGCTTTGACAATTCTACCCACTCATGCGCGAGTCCCACTCAAATCCAACCCCTCTCACTCATGAATTTATCCAACCTAAATTTGAAACTACCCAAGGTCCTAGCTTCAATAACCCTACTAGGCAGACTGTTCCACTCATCAACTACCCTATTTCCAAACCAATACTTTCCTATATCCTTTCTAAATCTAAACTTATCTAACTTGAATCCATTATTGCGGGTTCTCTCTTGGAGAGATATCCTCAAGACATAAGAACATAAGAAAGGAGGAACACTGCAGCAGGCCTGTTGGCTCATACTAGGCAAGTCCTTCACAATCCATCCCACTAACAGAATAATTCCCCAACCTAATTTTCAATTCTACCCAAGAAATAAGCTTTGAAGATTCTATTAACTCAAGTGCGAGTCCCACTCAAATCCAACCCCTCTCACTCATGAATTTATCCAACCTAAATTTGAAACTACCCAAGGTCCTAGCTTCAATAACCCTACTAGGCAGACTGTTCCACTCATCAACTACCCTATTTCCAAACCAATACTTTCCTATATCCTTTCTAAATCTAAACTTATCCAATTTGAATCCATTATTGCGGGTTCTCTCTTGGAGAGATATCCTCAAGACCTTATTTATATCCCCCTTATTAATACCCATCTTCCACTTATATACCTCGATCATGTCTCCCCTCATTCTTCGTCTTACAAGTGAATGTAATTTAAGGGTCTTCAATCTTTCTTCATACGGAAGATTTCTAATGCTATGAATTAACTTTGTCATTCGTCGCTGAATGTTTTCTAACGAATTTATATCCATTCTGTAAAATGGAGACCAGAACTGAGCTGCATAATCTAGGTGAGGCCTTACTAATGATGTATAAAGCTGTAATATAACCGCTGGACTTCTGTTGCTTACACTTCTTGATATAAATCCCAGTAATCTATTTGCTTTATTTCTTACGCTTAGGCATTGCTGACTTGGTTTGAGGTTGCTGCTTACCATAACCCCCAGATCCTTTTCGCATTCTGTACGGCTGAGTTCAACATTATTAAGCTGGTAGGTGCTAGGGTTATGAACATTCCCGAGCTTTAGAACTTTGCATTTATCTACTTTGAACTGCATCTGCCATTTTTCTGACCAGGAATTGAGTTTGTCTAAATCCTCCTGAAGTTCCGTGACATCTACGTCTGAATCGATTATCCTACCTATCTTCGTGTCATCAGCGAATTTGCTCATATCACTAGTAATTCCCTCGTCAAGGTCATTTATATATATTATAAACAACAACGGGCCCAAAACCGATCCCTGTGGAACGCTACTTGTTACAGATCCCCACTCAGATTTCACCCCATTAATGCACACCCTCTGCTTCCTATTGGTGAGCCATGACTCGATCCATGAAAACAATTTTCCTCCAATGCCGTGAGCAGCCACTTTCTTTAACAGTCTCTGATGTGGTACTCTATCAAAAGCCTTACTAAAATCCAAATAAACAATATCGAATTCTTTATCATGATCAACTGCCTCAAAAGCTCATTTCTGTTTTTCCCTTATACCTATTACTGTCCTTGTCACCTAGTGCCACTGGCTTTCCAATATCCACCTTATTCTGCCTATTACTAGTTCCCCTAGAATTTATAACATTACTACACTGGGACTTCACTGTTTTCCCCCCATAACCCATACCACTAACTTTTTCTAGTTTAAAGCCCTAACAGCTCCCTCCACTGCAGTTGCCAGTGCCCCCACCCCAGACCTAGATAAGTGAACCCCATCCCTGGCATACATGTCATTTCTGCCATAGAAGAGGTCCCAGTTGTCAATGAATGTTACTGCATTTTCCTTACAGTATTTGTCCAGCCAGCAATTGACACCAATTGCCCTGGACAACCATTCATTTCCAACTCCTCTCCTTGGCAAAATACCACATATGACAGGGTTCCCACCCTTCTTCCTAATTCTGTCTATTGCTGACCTATAGCTGCTAATCAGCTCCTCACTCCTACGTCTGCCAACATCGTTGCCTCCAGCACTGAGACAGATAATAGGATTGCTCCCATTACCTCTCATGATGTCGTCCAGACGGCTAACAATATTCTTCATCCCAGCCCCAGGATAACACACCCTCTGCCTCCTATTCCTATCCTTAAGACAAAATTCCCTATCCATAAACTTAATCTGACTATCCCCAACTAAAACAATGTTCTTACCTCGACTGGCGGTGTGCATGACGTTCTCGACGGTCTTTGTAGAGATGGTCTTCGCTGGGATGTCTTCACATTCGTCTGATAACAAGGAGAAAGAGTTGCTGGTTTTCACAGCAGTCTCCTGGACCTTCTTCAACTTCAGCTTCGTCCCTTCAGATTCGACTAGCATCCATTCGTTGGTCTGATCATCGGCGACATTGTTCCGGGGATAATCCTTGCATATACCCTTCAAACGTTGAATCTCTCTTCTAGCTTCCGTTAATTCCGCCTTCATTTGGAGATATAGCTGCTCGTAGTCGAGGGAAACCATCATCCAATCTCAGGTAGCTAATAACGGAAGCACAGCAAAGATGGTTCAGTCCACAGAGAGTACACAAGACACGTCTTCAAGTACACAAGACACGTCAGGTGAGGGACGCAGACACGTCAGGTGAGGGACGAAGACACGTCAGGTGAGCAACACGTCAGCAACAGAAGTCCAGCGGTTATATTACAGCTTTATACATCATTAGTAAGGCCTCACCTAGATTATGCAGCTCAGTTCTGGTCTCCATTTTACAGAATGGATATAAATTCGTTAGAAAACATTCAGCGACGAATGACAAAGTTAATTCATAGCATTAGAAATCTTCCGTATGAAGAAAGATTGAAGACCCTTAAATTACATTCACTTGTAAGACGAAGAATGAGGGGAGACATGATCGAGGTATATAAGTGGAAGATGGGTATTAATAAGGGGAATATAAATAAGGTCTTGAGGATATCTCTCCAAGAGAGAACCCGCAATAATGGATTCAAATTGGATAAGTTTAGATTTAGAAAGGATATAGGAAAATATTGGTTTGGAAATAGGGTAGTTGATGAGTGGAACAGTCTGCCTAGTAGGGTCATTGAAGCTAGGACCTTGGGTAGTTTCAAATTTAGGTTGGATAAATACATGAGGGAGAGGGGTTGGATTTAAGTGGGACTCGCACTTGAGTTAATAGAATCTGCAAAGCTTATTTCTTGGGTAGAATTGAAAATTAGGTTGGGCAATTATTCTGTTAGTGGGATGGATTGTGAAGGACCTGCCTAGTATGGGCCAACAGGCCTGCTGCAGTGTTCCTCCTTTCTTATGTTCTTATGTTCTTAACTTAAACCCCTGAATATGACACTCAGCAATCATATCCCGACTCTTTATATTATACCATGTTTCAGTTATTGCAATGACATCAAAGTTCCCAGCACATGCTACCAAACGTAATTCGTTAATTTTATTTCTGGCGCTTCGACAGTTAGTGTAAAATACATTGAGATGTATCTTCTTGTGAACCTTTTTCATATTCAGCTTTTGTTTTACACAATTTCTGTTACTATTATTACCCTGTGTTACTCGATTACTGTTATTGTTAAGATTTATGATGTCAAAGCCTGAATCAATATTTTGACCCTCATTATTCACCATTCCTAAACCCATACCTCTAACTAATCCTAGTTTAAAGCCCTAACAACATCCTCAACTGAGCTAGAGAGAAATTCTACACCTGCCCTGGATAAGTGAACCCCATCCCTGGCATACATGTCATTTCGGCCATAGAAGTGGTCCCAGTTGTCAATGAATGGGACTGCATTATCCTTACAGTGTTTGTCCAGCCAGCAATTTATACCAATCGCTCTGGACAGCCATTCATTTCCAACACTCCTTCTTGGCAAAATGCAAATACTTTAGAAATGCACAAGCTAACACTAGAGTCGCCATTGCTTCCAGTACTTCTATTAAGGATCTAACCAGGACTAAATCCAAGCACCATGAACCAGTCAACGCAGGGGTCTACACTATACCCTGTGGAGCTGCGACAGAATTTATGTAGGAGAAACAGTAAGAAACCTCGAAACACGCATCAATGAACACATTAATGCATGCAGAAACGATAACCTGAACAACGCCTGCGTACAACACCGAAATTCCAACAATCATCTCATGAAATTCAAAGACGCCCGACTAGTAATCAAAGAAACTAATTTCCGTAGACGCAAATGCCTTGAATCAGCACTTATCTCTGTTTCTAACACAATTAAACAAAACAAAAGCAGCTTCACCATCTATGAAGTCTTAGCAAGAATCCTCCTGAAAACAGTTAACCATACCATCACATAGTCTCTCCTGCTAATTCAACACAAGCACATCGTAGATGTGGAACACTCCTACAGGCCTTCTATATTTCAACCTCCAGCAAAAATATTTGTCTAACCTATTGTTATACTACCCAAGTATTTGTTTTATCACCTTTTACTCATGTGCATATTGATTGTTCTACCTTATTGTATTACTACCACTACTACTACTACTACTACTACTTATATCACTACTACCTCGACCACCACTAGTATTTCACCTCACTTTGAGAGTATATAATAGCCCACTGTGCCCATGTATCGCTTGTAACGGCTTGAGAAAGCTCCTGGAGAGCGAAACGTTGCCACAATAAAATGTCACATTAGTTGCATTTGTGTCCTTTTACTTAACATATTGTCGGTAATTCTACCAATATTATTACAAAGTGAAATAAATATATGACAAGTGAAAGAAATACAGTGAATAGGTTATATTATATATCGACAACAGATATTAGAGTCAGAAAAAAAGACCACCCCCCATACCTTCAATACCACCAATCCAACTACATTCATCTTCGCTAATATACAGGGTCTAAAGCCAGCAACAAACAACAAGGTACCTTATATTCGTGGACTGCTTACAGAGTCAAATGCTATGTTTGCGGCTTTCACAGAGACCCACATAAGAGATCACTTGGACAATGAAATATGGATCCCGGGTTACAACCTATTCAGGTGTGACAGAGTGAACAGGCAAAACAGGGGGGGGGGGATTTGGCCTGTATATCACAGAGTCACTTATATGTTCAGAACTACTAAATGCCTCAAATGATGTAGTTGAAGTATTAGCAATAAAGGTTGAGAATCAAAACCTGGTCATCGTGGTTGTCTACAAGCCCCCGGATGCAACGTGACAACAATTTCAGGAACAGCTTCTGAAAATTTACCACTGTCTGGAAAATCTTCCAGCTCCTGCCCCCAACATCTTGCTACTGGGGGATTTCAACCTCAGGCACCTAAAATGGAGGAACATTGCAAACAATGTGGTAGCAGAGATAACACCAGGAGGAAGCTCAGATGAAAATTCACACATGCATGAACTTTTAAATCTCTGCACCAAGTTCACCTTAAACCAGCAAATAGTGGAGCCCACAAGATTAGAGAATACGCTGGACCTCATCTTCACCAACAATGATGATCTGATACGAAATGTCATCATATCAAAAACAATATACTCAGATCACAACATAATAGAGGTCCAGACATGCATGCGGGGAGCTCCAGATCAACAAAATGTGATCAGCCGCAAGGGATCTTTCTCCAAATTCAACTTCAATAACAAAAACATAAGGTGGGACCAAGTAAACCAACTCCTAAATGATATAAACTGGGAAGATTGCCTAAGCATCACGGATCCCAACCTATGTCTAGAACAAATTAACTCTGTGGTACTCGAGGTTTGCTCAAGGCAAATTCCCTTAAGGAAAAGGAGGAGAAGATGCAAACTAGAAAGAGAGAGGGGCTCCCTATACAGGGGAAGACAAAGAATAACGGAGCGGCTACAGGAGGCCAATATCTCTGAAATACGTAAGGAGACACTAGTCAAAGAAATAGCAAACATTGAATTAAAACTAAAGGAATCTTACAGGAATCAAGAGACACGGGAAGAACAAAAAGCCATAAATGAAATTGAAAGAAACCCAAAGTATTTCTTTTCCTATGCAAAATCAAAGTCAAGAACAACAACCAGTATTGGGCCCCTACATAAACGGGACTGGTCCTACACAGATGACAGCAAGGAAATGAGTGAGTTACTTAAAGTTTTTAGCGAGCAACTAACCAGACTGAAAATCGAAAACCTAAATGAATTTTTTATGAGAGTGCCACAGAATTTGACAGACGCATGCCTTTCTGACATCACCACGACGCCAAATGACTTCGAAAAGGCAATAAATGACATGCCCATGCACTCTGCTCCAGGCCCAGACTCATGGAACTCCGTGTTCATCAAGAACTGCAAGAAGCCCCTATCACATGCCTTCAACATCTTATGGAGAGGGAGCATGGACACTGGGATCGTCCCGCAGCTACTAAAAACAACAGACATAGCCGCGCTCCACAAAGGGGGCAGTAAAGCAATAGCAAAGAACTACAGACCAATTGCGCTAACGTCCCATATCATAAAAATCTTTGAAAGGGTTCTAAGAAGCAAGATCCCCACCCACCTTGATACCCATCAATTGCACAACCCAGGACAGCATGGGTTTAGAGCAGGCCGCTCCTGTCTGTCCCAACTACTGGACCACTACGACAAGGTCCTGGATGCTCTAGAAGATAAACAGAATGCAGATGTTATATACACAGATTTTGCAACAGCCTTTGACAAGTGTGACCATGGTGTAATAGCACACAAAATGCGTGATAAAGGAATAACAGGAAAAGTTGGTAGATGGATCTATAATTTCCTAATATGTAGAACACAAAGAGTAGTAGTCAACAGAGTAAAGTCTGAGGCAGCTACTGTGAAAAACTCTGTTCCACAAGGCACAGTACTTGCTCCCATCCTATTCCTCATCCTCATATCGGACATAGACAGGGATATAAGCCACAGTGCCATGTCTTCCTTTGCAGATGACACCCGAATCTGTATGACAGTGTCCACCGTTGAAGACACGGCTAGACTCCAAGCAGACATAAACCAAATCTTTAAATGGGCTGCAGAAAACAATATGAAGTTCAATGATGAGAAATTTCAATTACTCAGATACGGAAAACGTGAAGAAATTAAAATCTCATCGGAATACAAAACTAATTCCAACCACACAATAGAGTGAAAAACTAATGTCAAAGACCTGGGAGTGATCATGTCAGAGGATCTCATCTTCAAGGACCATAACAAAGTAGCAATTGCATCTGCTCGAAAAATGACAGGATGGATAATGAGAACCTTCAAAACCAGGGATGCCAAGCCCATGTTGACACTTTACAGATCGCTTGTTCTATCTAGGCTGGAATATTGCTGCACACTAACTGCACCTTTCAAGGCGGGTGAAATTGCTGACCTTGAAAATGTGCAGAGAACCTTCACCGCACGCATAAGTGCGATAAACCACCTCAACTACTGGGAACGCTTGAAGTTCCTAAACCTGTACTCTCTAGAACGCAGGCGGGAGATACATTATTATATACACATGGAAAATTCTCGAGGGCTTAGTACCAAACTTGCACACAAAAATCACTCCCTACGAAAGCAAAAGACTCGGCAGGCGATGTAACATCCCCCCAATGAAGAGCAGGGGTGCCACTAGCACGTTGAGAGACAACACAATAAGTGTCAGGGGCCCAAGATTGTTCAACTGCCTCCCAGCATACATCAGGGGGATTACCAACAAGCCCCTGGCTGTCTTCAAGCAGGCACTGGACAGGCACCTAAAGTCGGTAACTGACCAGCCAGGCTGTGGTTCGTACGTTGGACTGCGTGCGGCCAGCAGTAACAGCCTGGTTGATCAGGCTCTGGTCCAACAGGAGGCCTGGTCACGGACCGGGCCGCGGGGGCGTTGACCCCTGGAATTCTCTCCAGGTAGACTCCAGGTAGAAAGAAGTATAAAAAAATGGGGCAATAATAATTATAAAATAAAAATTGTGCAATAAAGCTTGAATAATAAGGGGATTTTGTAGTTATCAAATACAAATTAAGACTATGAGGTAGAATTAAGACTATGAGGTAGAATTAAGACTATGAGGTAGAATTAAGACTATGAGGTAGAATTAAGACTATGAGGTAGAATTAAGACTATGAGGTAGAATTAAGACTATGAGGTAGAATTAAGACTATGAGGTAGAATTAAGACTATGAGGTAGAATTAAGACTATGAGGTAGAATTAAGACTATGAGGTAGAATTAAGACTATGAGGTAGAATTAAGACTATGAGGTAGAATTAAGACTATGAGGTAGAATTAAGACTATGAGGTAGAATTAAGACTATGAGGTAGAATTAAGACTATGAGGTAGAATTAAGACTATGAGGTAGAATTAAGACTATGAGGTAGAATTAAGACTATGAGGTAGAATTAAGACTATGAGGTAGAATTAAGACTATGAGGTAGAATTAAGACTATGAGGTAGAATTAAGACTATGAGGTAGAATTAAGACTATGAGGTAGAATTAAGACTATGAGGTAGAATTAAGACTATGAGGTAGAATTAAGACTATGAGGTAGAATTAAGACTATGAGGTAGAATTAAGACTATGAGGTAGAATTAAGACTATGAGGTAGAATTAAGACTATGAGGTAGAATTAAGACTATGAGGTAGAATTAAGACTATGAGGTAGAATTAAGACTATGAGGTAGAATTAAGACTATGAGGTAGAATGGTAGTTGGATATAAAGTGAAAATTTAATGGTAAGAGGGTATTGGATTTTTGGGGAACAAAATTTATAGATGGTTCATAACACTAATCGTGGACAGTGGGTTTACTACATATTATTCTAATTATGTTAACCCAGCCTCACTTAGGAAGCTTTTGAGTTCATATTCTGTTGCAATGAAATACCTCTTCCCAGTGGGCTGTTTCCTAACTGCGATTTTACCATCCCTCACAAAGCACTGATGAATTTTTTGGGCATTGCGTAATTTTCTTAAGCGATAAAGGAGGTTTTGTCTTGTTTTGGTAAGGCACTCATTAACGTACACATCAGATTTCATAGCTATGGATGTTTTAGTAGGTTGTTTCTTTGCAAGCTGGTATTGAATTTTAATAGCACTGTTTTTTTCCCTGCTTGGTAGCCCACCAGTTTGCAATCTTTTAGTTCATCACTACGTATGTTTAGGCTAAGGTGGTCCTTGAATAGTTGTAGGGTGGCCTCCATGCATGTCTCTTGGGTGACTGTAGATGGAAGATGTTTGCCATTAACTACAACAGCGTCACTTAGCTGTTGTTGGTCGTTATGGTCTTGGAAGTTGTTGATGACATCAGTAAGTTGTAGATCCACTCGTGATCTTTCTTCTATGATGTTCTTATTCAGTTGGGTGACTTGATCTTTTAGAGTGTTGATGGTGTCCACAGACTGGGTGTGGGTGTTGCTTAGTTGTTCTAGAGTGGTTAGTTTGTGTTCCAGAGTTGTGATCTTGATGAGATACTGTGCGTTGGAGGTTTTAAGCTCCTGCATTTCCTGGGTAAGCTTGGTGATTGTTTGGTTCTGGATCATAAGGAGTTTAGCTATTTCTGGTTCATTAATCTTCTTAACATCAAATCCATGGAAAGAGTTATCTTGGACTGTGGCGGCGGCCATTATTGTTGTTGTCTGTCGGGTGTTGTGATGGTGGAGGTGTTTGGGGGTTGAGGCCTGGCTGGCAGTACGATATGTTTTCCTTGTAGAAATGCTGCTCTCACCTGGGATGTTAGGAGTTCTTGGCTGCTTACTGAATCTTCTGTTGTTGCTATGACCCTTGGCCATTGACCGTGGCTTCAGATGAATAGTAGGCGATGTGGAATGGGATAATGTTGTGTAGTATCACTTCAATGGCAGCGGGGCAGGTGGTGGTAACACGAGTCCTATTAGTTGATGATTTGTGTATTTTTGGGTTATTACTGTAGTTGATTTATATCATTCTGGGTATCCACATATGTTAGTGTTATGTGGGTCTTGATTAGGCCATCACAGGGCTGCTGGGAACCTCAGATGGAAGTAAAAGTAGAGGACAAGGTTCTTGCTGCTTGCTGCCGCTGCCGCTGCCGTAAAATAATCAATCAGATAACTGCTGCAGCATACGGGCGGCTGGCAAACCTAAGAATAGCGTTCCAATACCTCACTAAGGAATCATTCAAGACTCTGTACACCATATACGTCAGGCCTATACTGGAGTATGCAGCACCAGTTTGGAACCCACACCTGGTCAAGCACATGAAGAAATTAGAGAAAGTGCAAAGGTTTGCAACAAGACTAGTCCCAGAGCTAAGGGGATTGTCCTACGAAGAAAGGTTAAGGGAAATCGGCCTGACGACACTAGAGGACAGGAGGGTTAGGGGAGACATGATAATGACATATAAAATACTGCGAGGAATAGATAAGGTGGACAGAGACAAGATGTTCCAGAGAGGGGACACAGAAACAAGGGGTCACAATTGGAAGTTGAAGACTCCTATGAGTCAAAGGGATGTTAGGAAGTATTTCTTCAGTCATAGAGTTGTCAGGAAGTGGAATAGCCTAGAAAGCGACGTAGTGGAGGCAGGAACCATACATAGTTTTAAGACGAGGTTTGATAAAGCTCATGGAGCAGGGAGAGAGAAGACCTAGTAGCAATCAGTGAAGAGGCGGGGCCAGGAGCTATGAATCGACCCCTGCAACCACAAATAGGTGAGTACACACACCACCCCACACTCAAGTCTAGACATCTACTGCTTACCTACGTCGACCAGAACACCTGTATCTCCAGAGGGCAGCAAGCAAGGAGGTGTGAGGTCACTCTGTGACCTCACTACCACCAACATACCTCATCTCACTTATAACCCACAACACCTCCATCAACACACACACACATTTTCTCAATAACTGTTTAGAAATATTCTGACAACAACAACCCTTATCAACTCACTCCATAACACATCCCAGATTACTTTGACCACTAAAACACTAATACATCATTTGATCACCTTCAAACACTCTCAAACATCATTTGAACACCTTCAAAAAGCACCCCTCAAAATCATCATTGTATACTCCCAAAACACCATTTGAATAATACCATAACAACATATAACATTTTTACCTAACCTATCCTAACCTAACCCAACCTAACAACACCTAACCTAACCCAAATAACATCTAACCTATCCTTCAAAATATAACGATATGTTTATTTGGTGTTTGCAGAGCGGAAGATGCAATGATAAGGCTTCTTACTTTATTTGTAATAAAGGTGCGAGTAACAGGCTGCGTGTCTGTGGCCATGGCCCAGGGCCATGCACCTTGCGAGGGAGAGAGAAGTAGGCCTTGTCTGAGAGAAGTCTGGGAGCCAAGTGAGGGAGAGGCAGGGGTGAGGCAGACTCACATGGGTATGCCTACCAGGCTTCCCTTCTGGCGGAATACTATGGAAACTAGCATGGCGTGAAATATGAACTCAGCTGGGAGACAGCATGGGCTGTCTATGCAGACAGTCAGGCTGTCTACATCGCTCGGTCATGCACCCATGGTCGTCCTGACCATGAATGGCATTAAAAAAAACTTGGGTCTCTCTCTCGCAAGAACAGGTCACAGAACACTAAGACATGACATATTCACAACAGATTTTGAATATGTCTTAGTTTTGGTTAGTTGGAGTCGTATGTCTTATGTCTTAGTTTTTGTGTTTATGTTGTAAAGTCTGGAGAATGGGTGAGTAAACTTTTATTAAGAGTGTTTAGTTTGGTGGGTGAGATGTAATTTCAGTTCATGAGATGAGTGATTGAGAATGTAATTTGGTGGATGAGTTAGAAATGATAAATGTTATTTGGGGGTAATCAATGGTATTTTGGAAGTATTAGATGGAGTTTTGGGAGTATTCAATGGTGATTTGGGAGTGTTTTTGGAGGTGTTCAAATGATGTGGAAACTTTTTTTATTCACTAAAGTTCCACAGGGTAAGTGAGCCGTTAGGAGCCTTAAACATACCATGGATCATCCCTCGGAGTTCATGAACCCACACACCCAACAAAACATACACATTCAAGTTGACGAAGGTAACAATTGTGTACATTTTAATTAATAGATTTATTCACCTAGGAAAGCCTAGGAAGGTTTGTACAGTTAGTAACTAATAGTAGGATTGAGGCAATGTTTGATATTAATAATGTAGTTCTAGCACCTTAATATAGGTAGATATAAGCCCAAATATACGAACCTTGAGATAGGTTAGCTAACGAGAACTGGCAGCCCACACTTGAATCTAGGCAGTGTGGGGCTCATGACGCATGACATGCGTTCTTACCAGACTGGACATCAACCAGAGAACAAGTGCTGTGAACAAGCAGCATCCACCACGTGACTCAACATCTGTCCTGGGGCCCCGGAGGAGAGATCCCGAAGTACCGCGGATATCTCTCTCCATCCAGACCTATTGCAGTAAGACTAGACTTTCTTTCTCTCAGTATCTGGCCAGTTTTCTGGGGGAAACGTTAGTGAGTTATCTTTGGGTCTTAAGCGGACGGACGCTTTTGTATTGGTATGTACCAGCATCGTCTCTTAAGTTCAAGTCTGGAAGCTAGTGTCTCTTACTGTTTAGATATTGCTTGGAGGATATGCCCTAGGGCTGGGGATTCTGAGTTAATACAAGACACTAATACCACTCAATTTGCAGATTGAGAATCTTCCCTGCACATGGTGTTTGGAGAGGGTTTATAGCTTAGGAAGATTTAGGATCCACAATTCCACTCCATCAAGTAAGTTAAACCCTTTCAGTATCGTGGAAGCAGTGTGGAATTCCCCTTATTGCAGTTAGCTAGAAATTTGTCCTATAGCCACTTGTAAGTCTGAGAGAAGTGTCTCAGAGTGTCGGTGTCAACAGTGCTTGCCCAGTGCAGCTTACAAGAAGGCAGTCCCAAAACAAGTTTCTACATGGTCCTTCTACCCGAGATATGGAATAGCTGATTAAGCAGTCAGAGTAATCTTAATTAGCTAAGCCACAGTTAATGTACCAGTCATTATCGAAGCTAGTTTAAGTTATCACACCTAGGCCCAAAGACTTACTCAGGCTAGGTTAAGCTAACTAATCAGAAGTTTATTATTTACAGTAATCTACAGGCAGCCAAGTAGGCTAGTTAGCTTGTGAGTTATTTATTTACAGTGATTACAAGTAAGCCAGGTAGGGAACTTGTATATTTAATTACTTACAGTGAATTGTAGGCAGCCATAGTTAGGGTAGGCCTCTGCAATATTTATAACAGCTAGGTCAGATTTAACCTAGCTATCATTTACCTTGCAAGCTAGAGTTAAGCTAGTTGCACACTAATTTCAACAGTTATAAAGTTAGGCTAGGTGTTACCTTCCCCAGCTAACTACAATAATTAAACAATCTAGGCTCAGTTAAGCCAAAGCTAATTACACAACATTATTCATATACTGTTTATAAGTGAATTACTGAATTTATTTTGTGTTAACCAAGTGAATTATTTGCAAAGACTACATATTTTTACTGTGTGAATTTTATTGTATTTGACTCATTTAAATTGTGATTGCTAGCTTAAGCCCTGTAACTATTTACTATTGTGTACAGGGAGTTGCTAGGTTAAGCTTTCATAACAATATACATTTTAGTTGGGTTTGAGGGCTAACAGTGTACATTCTTTCTGAGTCAAGTCAATATATGTAAGAAAGTCGTCAAGCTTGTTGAGGAGCTTTGGGAATCACTTATTCTCGCCTAATACCGTATGGTGCTGTGGGGTGGGCTAATTAAAGTACAAATTAGTGACACGCTCTTAACTAAACCACAACAATGACGAGGGAGAATCAGAAAGTACCATGTCCAGCTCTGATCCAGCTAAAGCAGTCTATGAACGCCCACAAGGTTGTCGCCAA
>WNWK01045935.1:0-14514 GCA_009830355.1 Cherax destructor | reverse complement strand
AAAAATTTTTATTAATATATTAATTTTATATATTATATATATATATATATAATATATATATATATATATATATATAAATATATATATATATATATATATATATATATATATATATATATATATATATATATATATATATATATATATATATATATGGAGGTTGTTCTACTATTAAGAAAACTGCGAATCAGGGGTTACTACTGTGTTGCATTCCATCAGAGTCATTAACTGTAACTCAACTAAACTTTACCCTCGCCCGGAACTTTAACAGTAATTTATTCTTCCTTCAATGCTACATTGTCTAGAACTAAATTAAGTAGTATAAACAGCTGTTGATGAATATAAAAAAGGGTAACGAGGGGCCAACAGGAAAATTGGGACCCAATGTCTCCCTTGGGTTTAACCTGGACCAAGTAAAAAGGATTGTGTATTATGAATTTACTTTCTGTGGACACCAAATGTAACCCAAAATGAACTGGTGTGTAATTAACTGGTACTTACATTTGTGGTTACAGGGGGCGATTGATATTTCAGGGCCCCCCTTCACTGGTCGACACTAGGGATTGATAGTTCGGGGCCCCTTTTTCCACTGGTCGACACTGGCGATTGATAGTTCGGGGGCCCCCTCCTCTTCACTGGTCGAACTAGGTGATTGATGTTCAGGGCCCCTCCTCTTCACTGGTCGACATGGGGATTGATAGTTCGGGGCCCCCTCCTCTTCACTGGTCGACACTGGGTGATTGATAGTTCGGGGGCCCCTCCTCTTCACGGGGGTACACTAGGGATTGATAGTTCGGGGGCCCCCTCCTCTTCACTGGTCGACACTAGGTGATTGATAGTTCGGGGCCCCCCCTTTCACTGGTCGACACTAGGTGATTGATAGTTCGGGGCCCCCTCCTCTTCACTGGTCGACACTAGGGATTGATAGTTCAGGGGCCCCTCCTTTCACGGCACACTAGGTGATTGATAGCGGGGCCCCTCCTTTCACTGGTCGACACTAGGTGATTGATAGTTCGGGGGCCCCCTCCTCTTCACTGGTCGACACTGGGGATTGATATTCGGGGGCCCCTCCTCTTAAATGGCGACATAGCCCCCCTTTCTTTGCTTCATATGGTTTATGGAATCTTAAACTATTATGGAACCTCCCTCATACATCACTCTAAACATTATTCACTTCCTGACAACTCTGTGACTGAAGAAATATTTCCCTCCCGGGACTGAGTTATCTACTTCCAGTTGTGGCCCCTACTATTGTGCCCCTTTTAAAAAATATTGTATCTCTACCCACCTTGTCAATTCCACTTGGTATTTTATATGTCGTTGTCATGTCCCCTCATCTCCCTGTCCCTAGTGTCATCAGGCTGTATTCGTTAACCTTCCCCCTGATATCCCATCAGACGGACTAATCTTTTTTGCAAATTTTCCCTTTTTTAATTTTTGACGTGTTTGACCAGGGCTTGACATACAGGGCCTGACCAGGATTTTGAGAATTTGACCATGGGGATGTACAGGTATAATGTGTCCAGCACTTGCTGGTGAAACCCTACTACCTGGTTTGTGGAAGCCTTGTGTCTCAACTGTGAATCCCTTTTGAATATGAGCTAGCTCCTCATATGCTTCCTGTTTACTCCTGTGAGCCTCCCCCTTTCCCTTTCCCTTCTTTCCCCTCAGCCGTATTGCCTGTACTCACCAATTGTGGTTGGGGGGTCGAGACCAGCTCCTGGCCCCGCCTCTTCGCTTCTGCTACTGGGTCCATCTCTCCCCTCCATGAGCTTTATCATACCTTGTTTAAACTATGTATGGTTCCTGCCTCCACTATATCTTTTTTAGACTATTCCATTTCCCTGACTACTTGTGGCTGAAGAAATGCTTCCTGACATCCCTTGACTCATCTGAGTCTTCAGTTTTAGTTGTGTCCCCTTGTTTCTGTGTTCCCTTTGAAACATCCTGTCACTATCTCCCTTTTCAATTTCCCCCGCAGATTTTGTATGTCGTTATCATGTCTCCTTGCCCCCTTTTTTTCCTCCATTTTTTTTATCTATTTCCCTAATCTTTCTTCATAAGGCAGCCCCCTGAGTTGTGGAACTAACCTTGTCGCAAATCTTTGCACTTTTTTAGTTTCTTTGTTTGACCAGGTGTGGGTTAGACTGGTGCTGCATATTCTAGTATGGGCCTGACGAACTTTATACAGTGTCTTGAACGATTCCTTGTTAAGGTAACGGAACGCTAATCATGGTTTCCCAGTCGCCCTTTGCTGCCGCAGTTATCTGGTTGATGTGTGCCTCCGGGCGTGCTTGGCGTATACCCTCCAAGGTTTTTCCCCTTTGCCGAGGTTTGAGCCTTTGTCCGCCAGCTTGTACTCTGTCAGCGGTCTTTGCCCTTCTCCGATCCTCATGACTTTGCTTTTGGGAGGGATTGAATTAAAGGGCCAATTGCTAGACCAGATGTCGAGCTTGTCCAGGTCTGTTTGCAGCCTGCCTGGTCCTCTTCCGGGATTCTCCTCATTATTTTAAATCACCCGCAAAACACTTCTATTATCCGCCCTCATGTCATTTCATATACCAGGAATAACACTGGTCCTAGGACTGCCCCCTGCGGTACACCGCTCGTCACGGGCCCCCACTGTGATACCTCACCACCACCATGACCCGTTGTTCCCTCCCAGGTTTTCCCCGATCCATTCCGGCCCTTCCTGTTATACCTGTTGTTCTTCCAACTTTTTACTAATCTCAGGGAGGAACTGTGTCAAAGGGCCCTTTCCCTTAGTCCGGGAAAATGCAATAAACCCCACCCTTTTTCTCTCCGCCTTCCTCTGTTACTTTATCATAGAACTCTAGGGGTTTGTTAACAGGATTTCCCTTTCCCCGGAACCTTGCTGGTGTTTATTATCCTGTTCAGCTCAAGGTTTTCCCACCATTCTTTTCCATGATTTTCTCCAGGACTTTGCACACTATACATGGTGACCCCCATAGTTTACTGCCTCTTTTCTGTCTCCTTTTTAAAATGGGGACTACTTTGGGCCTTCTTCCATACCCGGGTAGCTGCCCAGTTTAAAGGGATTTTTTGAATATTATGGTGTGGCACACTCAGTACCTCACTCTTCCCCGAAGAACCCACGGAGATATTGTCCGGACCCATCGCCTTTGAGGTTTGAGGTCACTGAGTAACTGCTTCACTTCCTCCTCAGTTGTGTGTATGCCCCCAGCCTTGGTACATCCCTTGTTGGGACGCCACGTCCTGTCTACCCAGCTGCCTTCCTTCCTCCATTGTGAATACCCTTAAACCTCAAGGAGTCCTCACAATCTTGATCATTACTTGTGAGTTCCCATCTTCTCTCCTCAGCCTTATCACCTGGGCCGACTGTTGTCTTCCTTCTGAGTACTGTCATCGTTTCGGGTCGGATTAACTTTCGATGCATGTCATTTTCGTACGTTTCTGGGGCCCCCTCCGTACTTTGCAATTTTCTAGCTCTTCTACTAATCTCTTTTTTTACTTGGGTTTTTTGCCTTCTGACCGTTTTCCCTTCCCCGTCTCTGAGTCTTTGCCTCCCTGCCCTTTTTGGGGAAACCAGGGCTCTTTTTGGCCTTCCATTTAATCCTTTGCCTCTGGGTATAAACCGTTCCTCTGCCTCCTTGCACTTTGCCCCTACGTATTCCATCATTTCATTTATTGTCAGTCCTTCCATTTTTTCCCACTGAACGTCCCGGGAAAATTCATGCCCGGGAGTTTCCCCTTTTAAAATCGGTTTGTCTCTATCGGTACCGTTTTTCCCCTCCACCTGTGCTCTACAATGTACCAAAGCTACACCATTTTCCCCCGGGCCCCCGGGGGGTCTTGTTATGTCTTCAAAATCTGAGCTGTTAGGGGGGAATACAAGGTCCCGTCTTGCTGGTTCATTTTTTCCTCTCTGGTCGTGTCCCTGACATGTTGGTGCATCAGGTTTTCCAGTACCACCCATCATCTTGCCTCGTTTCTGGGCCCCACGTGGTTCATGGTTTCCAGTCGATTCCCCGTGTTTTAAACCCCCCTGAAAGTAGCTTGCCTGCTCATGTGTGCTTTTTTTGCCACCTCCCCCAGGGTGTCCACCATCGCTCTGTTGTTCTCATCGTATTCTTCTCCTCCTCCTGCAGTTCTGGGTGGGTTATACATCACTGCAAGACTTTTATGCTCCCCAGACTGGGTGGTACCTACTATGAAGTCCCCTTCTTACCCACCTCCACCCTACCATTTCCTCAATCTCCAACGGGCCTTACAAGCAGTCGCCCCCCCCCCCCCTGCTCCTCCTATCTTTCCTCAGGATCCCATCCCTTTGGGAAAATTGCATCTGTTTCTGTCTCATTTAGTTTAGTTTCTGTGACCGTTGATGTCTGGGGATGCCTCATCTATTCTTTCATTCCACTCTTCATACTTATTCGTAATTCCATCCGCGTTTGTGTACCAAACCTTCAACCTTGTTTCCAATATTTTTTTTTTTGTGTGTTTGTGTAAGGGGAAAATTTATTGATAGGGGTGGTAAGTTTTATGAATGGTGGGGTTAGTGACGAGTGTCTCTCTGACCGGGGGTGTTAGGTGACGAGTGTGTCTCTGACCGGTGGTGTTAGGTGACGAGTCTCTGACCGGTGGTGTTAGGTGACGAGTGTTTTCTACGGTGGTGTTATGTGACGAGTGTTCTCTGAGGTGGTCAGTCACGACTTCGGCTCCCCCAAATTTGTGATTCGTTCCCTGTTTTAAAGTATTATAGGTTTGGGGGAATTTGGTTTTTTAGTAAGAGCCACTTTAAGTATTTATCCTGCAATTTCTTTGTCTTTATTTGGGCTTACGTAGGAACGTCATTTAATCCTCACTATTTCTTTTAAATGCGTACGCTATCATGTTTATTTCTTGAGTTGTGAATAATTTTGTATTTCGTTTTTTTAGCCTTGATTGTGCTCAGGTCATACACAGGTGGGAAAAACAGGCAGCAGAGATCTTGACAAAATCTGAGTATCAATCTGGCATCTCTATCACCCCCCTTCCCACTAAAACCCCCCGTCAGTAGTCTTCTAAGTTAACCCACCAGGCCTGGTGGTTCTTTTCTGGGGACTCAACTGCAACAAGGGGTGGTCAGAGGATCACAACCCCTGTCAGAATCTCACCGTGTTGGGGTCACGTCTACTCAGTGTCTCAACAATCACGTCACTTTGAAACCCCCCTCCCCAAGTCATTTTAAACAAAAACGGAAAACGGTTCTTTTTTAACCGGGAAAAAAAAACTTTTTTTTTTGAATAGTTAATTTCATGTTTGTGTTTTTTATTTACATTTTTTTTTTATTCATAAAATTGTTTATTTATTATGAATAAGGATTTTTTTATCTTTTATTTCCATAAGAAGGATCCAACTTATCAAATACTCTTGAGGGTCGATTGGACTGGAATTTACTGTGTGTGTACTCACCAATTGTGTTTCAGGGGAAAACACCCCGGCGCCTTCGCTGCCCTCTGGGGGCTCTGCTCTCCCCGCCCATGAGTTTTTCATACCTTGTCTTAAAAATATTTATGGTTTCCCCCCCACTATACGTTCGCAAACTATTCCACTTCCAACACTCTATGGCTGAAAATTTTTAACATCCCTTTGACTCATCTGAGCTTCAGCTTCCAGTTGTGTCCCTTTTTTTTGTTCCCTTCGGAACATCCTGTCACATCACCTTGTCATTCCCGCAGTATTTTGTATGTCGTTATATGCCCCCCTAACCCTTCGGGCCTCCAGTGTTGTTAGTTTTTTTCCCCCCAAACCCTTTTTTCATAGGGCAGTCCCCCGGGTTTTGAACTAGCCTTGTCGCAAACCTTGCACTTTCTCTAATTTCTAATTCTGCTTGTTGCTTTGCCCAGTGCGGCACGCAGCTCTTCTTTCGGTTTTAGTTCCTACCCAAACCCCGTTGGGGGGGGAACCTTTCCTTCTCCGAAGGGTTTTTGCAAATCTGTAAATATTTATCTTAACCTTTAAGAAATCCATCCCCCAAAACTCGGGGGTAATCAACATCACTGTGGTGTACTCCATTTCAACCGTCCTCCCCCGCCTCCCCCTGCCCGCCTGCCGCCCTCCGCCCTGGCCCTTTTCTTCGGGCTCCCATTAAGCCAGCACTACCTTCAACCACTCTTGGCTAAAGTTTTGCTTCAAAACACCCCGACTCACTACCTGTTTCCCAGTGGGGGGCCCTTTGTTTTTCTTCCTCTCCACCTTTCCACCATCCACCTTTTCTAGAATTTTTTTATCCTTTCATCCTTTTTCCTTTCCCCATTTGTCGAATTTCTTCGGGCCCCATAAAATTTCGAAAGTTTTCTCTAATTTCTTGACATGCTTGACCAGGTGTGGGTTCCAGACTGGTGCTGCATACTCTAGTATGGGCCTGACGTACACGGTGTACAGTGTCTTGAACGTTTCCCTTTTTAAAGGGTAACGGAACGCTAATCTTAGGTTTGCCAGTCGCCCATATGCTGCCGCGTTTATCTGGTTGATGTGTTTTTCCCGGAGACGTGCTTGGCGTTATACTCCCCCCAAGGTCTTTCCCTTTGATGAGGTTTGTAGCCTTGTCCACCTACCCTGTATTCTGTCAGCGGTCTTCTTTCCCCTTTTCCGATCTTCATGACTTTGCATTTGGTGGGGTTAAATACGAGAAGCCAATTGCTAGACCAGATGTCAAGCTTGTCCAGGTCTCTTAAAGTCCTGCTTGGTCCTCATCCGATTTGATTCTCCTCATTAATTTCCATCATCTGCGAAAAGAGACACTTCTGAGTCTATCCGTCTGTCAGTCATTCACATATCCCAAAGAATAGCAGTGGTCCTAGGACTGACCCCTGCGGTACACCGCTTGTCAAGGCGCCCTCTGTGATACTCATCACGCACCATGACCCGTTGTTGTCCCCCTGTGAGGTATTCCCTGATCCATTCCAGTGCCCTTTCTGTTATACACGCTTGGTCTTCCAACTTTTTACTAATCCAGGGAGGAACTTTTCAAAGGCCTTCCTGCAGTCCAGAAAATTCAGTCAACCCACCCTTCTCTCTCTTGCCTTACCTCTGTTACTTTATCATAGAACTCCAGGGGGTTTTTTTACACAGGATTTGTTTTCCCCTGAATCCGTGCTGTCTGGCGTTGATTATTCTGTTCTGCTCCAGATGCTCCACCATTTTTTTCCTGATGATTTTCTCCAAGACTTTGCACACTGTACACGTAAGTGACACCGGTCTGTAGTTTAGTGCCTCTTTTCTGTCTTTTTTTTTTAAAGTTGGGGACTACGTTAGCCTTTTTCCATATCTCAGGTAGCTGCCCAGTTTCAAGGGATGTGTTGAATATTATGGTAAGTGGCACACTCAGTACCTCAGCTCCTTCCCGAAGGACCCACGGGGAGATATTGTCCGGACCCATCGCCTTTGAGGTATCAAGGTCACTGAGTAACTGCTTCACCTTCCCCTCAGATGTGTGGATGCCTCCAGCCATCGATACATCCCTTGTTTGTGACACCCCGTCCTGTGTGTGTGCTTAACTCTTTGTATATACCTAATTGTGTTGCGGGTCGATTCACAGTTCCTTCCCCACCTCTTCGCTGCGTGGTTGAATGTACTCACCTAATTGTGGTTGCAGGGGTCGATTCATAGCTCCTGGCCCGTATGTGTGTGTGTGTGTATGTATGAATGTGTATGTGTTTTGAAGCTCATAATTGTCAATTCATAAGTTATCAAACTCCCAGATGTTTGTTAACAAACATACCTCATTCATGATGATTGGTCGTGGCGGGTGCCTGCATCCTAAAAGGTGAAAATAAATAAATATAATTAACTTGAATTTTTGTATAGACGCTCACACACACACACACACACAGTCCGACCCCTGCAACCACAATTAGGTGAGTACAATTAGTGAGTACACACACACACACACACACACTGTCTGTTTGCAGACGATGTTAAGTCAATGAAGAGAATTAAGTCAGAGGAGGTTAAGGCAGGACTACAGATGGATCTGGAAAGGCTGCAGGCCTGGTCCAGCAACTGCTTCCTGGAGTTCAACCCACCAAGTCATGAAGATATGGGAAGGAAAGAAGACCGCAGACGGAGTACAGTCTAGGGACCAGAGACTACAAACCTCACTCAAGGAAAAGGATCTTGGGTGAGTATAACACCGGGCACATCTCCTGAGGTGCACATCAACCAAATAACTGCTGCAGCATATGGGCGCCTAACAAACATAAGAACAGCATTCCGACATGCTTATAAGGAATCATTCAGGACCCTGTACACTGTGTACGTTAGGCCCATATTGGAGTATGCAGCGCCAGTTTGGAACCCACACCTAGCCAAGCACATAAGGAAACTAGAGAAAGTGCAAAAGTTTGCAAGAAGACTAATCCCGGAGCTAAGGGGTATGTCCTACTAGGAGAGGTTAAGGGAAATTGACAAAACGACATGGAGGAAAGGGGATATGATAACGAGAGGGAGGATATGATAACGACATATAAAATACTGAGAGGAATCGACAAGGTGGACAGAGACAGGGTGTTCCAGAGATGGGACACAGCAACAAGGGGACACAGATGGAAGTTGAAGACTCAGATGAAACACAGAGATATTAGGAAGTATTTCTTCATTCACAGAGTTCTGAGGAAGTGGAATAGCCTGGGAAGTGATGAAGTGAAGCAGGATCCATACATAACTTTAAGATGAGTATGATCAAGCTCATGGAGCAGGAAGAGTGACCTAGTAGCGGACAGTGAAGAGGCGGGGCCAGGAGCTGGAATCGACCCCAGAAACCACAACTAGGTGAGTACACACAGAGTAATAGGCATGTGCCAAGGACAAAATGGTAACTAACTCATTTACATACACACACATAACTAACATACACGCTAGCATATACAACAGGACATGTACCTAGGACAAATGGTAACTAATACACACATAGAGGAGCTGTGACTTGACCCCTTCAATAACAACTAGGTGAGTACACACACACACATCCTAAGGGATCTCAAAATCATGGAAGTCAATAAACTCTGTTTAATGTGTTTGGTGATTGGAATAGTAATATATGTATGCACATACATGTGTTATTTGTCTTGACTGAAACACACAAAGGTGGCAAACCTGTAAGACCAATCATAAGTTACGAAGGTTCTGTAAACTATAGATTATCTATAAACCCCAACTGTGGGGAACCGTGTCTTCTCATGTTAGCAATGATGTTGATCTCATTGATAAACCTCTAGGGTTTAATATGTCTGATAAATTCAAACTCATTAGTTTTGATATTACTTCGTTGTTTAGAAAAGTATCAATAGATGACCTTTTAAAGGTTTCCTTCCACAAGACCTTCCAAAATATGAACTTCCTTTAAACACTAATACAATTTTTTTTGATTAAATTGTGCATAAATTGTGCTTTCTACTTACTATGGGTAATCCTTCGACAGTTTAATACCAGTATAAGCTTCAGAATTTTTTGGGTTTTTAAAATATTGAAAATTTCTCTCATTTCCCCAAACAGACTATTAATTACTTTAATGTTAAAGTTGTCTTTAAATATGACAACACCGGGGAAACCAAAAATTAAATTTTAAAAAATTCTCCCAAAGAATCTGTGGGTTTGTAGACTCCACCCCTTTTTAAAAAAGTTGAGTGTGTGTGTGTGTGTGTGTGTGTGTGTGTGTGTGTGTGTCTGGGTACCCCACCTATTTGTGGTTGCAGGGGTCGAGTCATGGCCCCCGGGCCCCCCGCCTCTTCGATGATCGCTACCAGGTCCTCTCTCTACCTGCTGAATGAGCTTTATCAAACCTCGTTTTAAAATATGTATTGTTCCTGCCCCCCAGTACGTCGCTTTCTAGGCTATTCCACTTCCTGACAACTCTATGACTGAAAAAAAATTTTCCCAAAAACCCCTTTGGCTCATAAAGTCTTTAACTTCCAATTGTGCCCCCTTGTTTCTTGTCCCATCCCCAGGAACCTGTCTTTGTCCACCTTGTCAATTCCTCGCAGTATTTATTTTTGTTATCATGTCTTCCCTGACCCTCCTTAATCTTTCTTCGTAGGACAACCCCCTTAGCTCTGGGACTAGTCTCGTTGCAAACCTTTGCACTTTCTCTAATTTCTTGACTTGGACCCGGGTGTGGATTCCAAACGGGGCTGCATCTCCAACATGGGCCTGACTTCCCGGTGCACAGATTTTTTGAACGATTAGTTGCTGAGGTATTGGAACTCTATGCTTAGGTTTGCCAGACGCCCTTGATGAAGCAGTTATCTGGTTGATGTGCGCCTCAGGAGATGTGCTCGGTATTATGCTCACCTCAAAGATTTTTTTCCATGAGTTAGTTTTTCCCAGTTTTGGCCACCTGGGCTAAAACTCTGTCTGGGGGTTTTATGCCCTTTCCCGATTTTCCCTGACTTTGCATTTGGCGGGGTTAAATTAAAAGGGCCAGTTGCTGGACCAGGCTTGTAGCCTGCCCAGGTCTCTTTGTAGTCCTTCCTGATCCTCGACCGATTTAATTCCCATTAACTTAAATCATCAGCAAACGGGGACACTTCTGAGTCTACCCCTTCTGTTATGTCATTCTCATATACCAAAAACCCCGGGGTTCTGTGAAACACCCTCGTCACTGGTCCCCCTCTGACACCTTGTCACGTACCATGACTCTTTTTGCCTCCTTTCAGGTATTCTCTGATCCATTGCAGTGCCTTTCCTGTTATGCTTTTGCATTAACCTCTTGTGGGGGCTGTGTCGGGGAAACCTTCTTGCACTCCAAGAAAATGCAGCCCTATCCACTCCTCTCTCTGGTGTCTTCCATTACCTTGTCAAAAAACTCGGGTTTGTGACACAGGATTTTCCTTCCCTAAAACCGTGGGTTGTCGTTTATAAGCTTGTGTCTTTCTAGGTGCTCCACCCTCCCCTCCTGATAATCTTCCCCCCGGGCTTTGCATACTATACACGTCAGTGACACAGGTCTGTAGTTTAATGCCTCGTGTCTGTCTCCTTTTTTAAAAAATTTTTGACTACATTTGCCATCTTCCACGCCTCAGGTTGTTGCCCAGTTTCAATGGATGTGTTCAAGTTTTTTGTTGGTGGCACAAAAGCATCTATTCTCCTTCTCTAAGGACCCACTGAAATGTTGCCCGGCCCCACACCCTTTAAAAATTATCAAGTTCAGATAGAAGCTTCTTCACCTCCCCCTCGGTTGTTTGTATTTCACCCAACACTTGTTGGTATATCCCTTGTTGGTGTCCCCCCTGTTCTTTTTTCCCTGGTGTCCTTCCTGTCTCCACTGTAAATGCTTCTTTAAGTCTATTTGAGCTCCTCACATACTGCTTGGTCGTTTCTTTAACTCCTCCCCACCTTCCTTCCTAAAGCTTGATTACCTGGTCCTTGACTGTTTTTTCTCCTGATGTGGCTATACAACACCCTTCAGGTCAGACTTGATTTTTTGATGTTACGTCTTTTTTCGTATTGCCCACTGAGCCCCCCTTCATATCTGTGCTTATTCTTTTCCCACTCTTCGGCTAATCTTTTATTTCCTTTGTCTTCTGTACTTTTTCCATTCTCTAGTCACTTTTTTTTAACCCCAACACTTTTGGGTGAACCGAGGACTCGCTCTGGTCTTCCCATTATTTTTTTTTCCCTTGGGAACAAACCTCTCCTTTGACTCCTTGCTTTTTTGTTGTCACGTAGTTCATCATTTCTTTTACTAGTTTTCCTGCCAATTCTTTTTCCCCACTGAACGTCTTGCGGGAAGTTCCTCATGCCTGTGTAGTGCCCTCTTCTTGTAGTTGGTTTTTCCCGTTTTTATCCTGCTACCCTCTCCACTTGTAATTCTACTATGTATTCAGAGTCCCGACCCACGTGATTACTATCTCCCAAAGGGGGCCCTTTTATATGTGATGTCCTCAATGTCCGAGCTACTCCCGGGTGGGAAAAGAGGTGCAGTCTTGCTGGTTCCTTATTCCCCTCTCTCTGTTAAATGTCCCTAACAAGTTTTATGCTGAGGTTTTTAGGACCACATCCCCCATCTTGGCTCTCCATGTTTTTGGACCCCCAGTTGTGGTAAATTGAAATCATCCTTTAAATAGTAACTTTGCTCTACCCCTGTGACTCTTCCCCTCGACTAGTATTCTTCACTTGGCCTCCTGCAGTTCTGTGGTGGGTTGTACATCACTCAATTATCACCTTATGGCTCCCAGACTGGATTGTTCCCACTGTGTAGTCCCCCTTTTGCCCATTCCATCTATTTCTTCTATTTCTTCAAATCCCCACCGGTTTTTAAAAGCAGTGCAACTCCTCCTTCCCCTCTGCTCCCCCTATCGTTTTCAGGATTTTTATTTTCTGGTGAAAAGATTACATCTGTTATCCTGGTGAGTTTCGTTTCTGTAGGGGCTATTATGTCTGGGGATGTCTCCTCCGATTCTTTTTTTGCCCATTTTTTGTTATTCTGTCTGTATTTGTTTTACCAAACCTTAACTTCTTTTTTTAAACTTTTGGTCGGGGGGGACGTTGGGGTTGGGGAAGCGAAAGATTTAGGGAAATATGGGTTGTTGCTATGGGGGAAGTTTGTAATGAGGTGGGTGGGGTCATTTAGTATGGCATGTGTGTTTAGAGTTAGAAAGTTTGGTTGCATTGGGGGGTTTTCTTGGTTGGGGGGGTTCTGGGTGGTTGTGAGGGAAATTGAACTTCCTCCTGAGTCTGGGATCTCCCCTCCATCTCCCTCTTTTCCTCTCTTTCCTTCTTTCGTTTTGTACCCTCTCAATTTCTGACTTTTTTTTCGTGTTCTGTCGCTTTTCGAGATACACCCTCCCGTACGCCCCAAAGTCTCTTAGTCGTGCTTTCTCCTGCAGGATCCTGTTTCCAGCTGATTCTGCCTTGAAAATCACTTTGAACTGGCCGGTTTCTTCCTCTTGCAAACGCCCTATTCTCAGAAAATTTGCCAGCTGGGTCATGTCATCTTCTAATAATGATTTCATTTATGCATTCAATTGCTTTTTTTCCACTTGTCTTGGGTGTGTGTGTGTGTGTACTCACCTATTGGTGGTTCCCGGGGTCTATTCATACCCCGGCCCTGCTTCACTGGTCGCTACTTGGGGGCCTGTCTCTTCCTTTCCAGACTATTCCACTTCCTGACAACAGTGTGAGAATTAATACATCCTAACATTCCCTTTTACTCCTTTTACTTCCCAAATTTTAACCCCTTGTTTGTGTCACATCTCTGGAACATCCTTCGTGCGTATGTGTGTGTGTTTTTACTCACATTTGTACTCACCTATTTGTGGTTTTCAGGGGGCGAGTCATGGGTCCTGGCCCCCCTCTTCACTAATTTCTACTAGGGCCCTCTCTCTCCCTGCTCCCTGAGCTTTATCAAACCTAGTCTTAAAACTATGTATGGTTCCTGCCTCCATATGTCGCTTTCTAAGCTATTCCACTTCCCGACAACTCTATGACTGAAGAAATACTTCCCAACATCCCTTTGACTCATAAGTCTTCAACTTCCAATTATGACCCCTTGTTTCTTTTCCCCTCTCTGGAACATCTTGTCTCCCCACCTTATCTATTCCTCGCAGTATTTTTTTTATGTCGTTATCATGTCTCCCCCAACCCTCCTGTCCTCCCAGTGTCGTCAGGCCGATTTCCCTTAACCTTTCTTCGTAGGACAATCCCCCTTTGCTCTGGGACTAGTCTTGTTGCAAACCTTTTTTCACTTTTCTAATTTCTTGACGTGCTTGACCAGGTGTGGGTTCCAAACCGGTGCTGCATACTCCAGTATGGGCCTGACGTATATGGTATACAGAGTCTTGAATGATTCCTTAGTGAATTTTTGGAACGCTATTCTTAGGTTTGCCAGCCGCCCGTATGCTGCAGCGGGTTTTCCCGATTGATGTGTGCCTCCCCGGAGATGTGCTCCCGGGATTATACTCACCCCAAGATCTTTTTCTTTGAGTGAACTTGGTCTTTGGCCACCTAGACTATACTCTGTCTGCGGTCTTCTTTGCCCTTCCCCATATTCATGACTTTAACAGGGTTAAATTCAAGGGGGCCAGTTACTGGACCAGGCTTGCAGCCCGTCCAGGTCTCTTTTAGTCCCGCCCGATCCTCGACTGATTTTATTCTTCTCATTAACTTCCCTCATCTGCAAACAGGGACACTTCTGAGTCTATCCCCTTCCCCTTATTCATTCACATATACCAAAAACAGTACGGGTCCTAGGACTGACCCTTGTGGAACTCCACTCGTCACAGGTGCCCCCCTGACATCTCGTCACGTACCATGACTCGTTGTGTGTGTGTGTGTGTGTGTGTGTGTGTGTGTGTGTGTGTGTGTGTGTGTGTGGTGTGGGGTTGTTTTGTGTTTGTGAGTGCTTTTGTGGCTCATAATTGTCAATTCATAAGTTATCAAACTCCAACATGTTTTGTTGGCAACCATACCTCATTCATGATGATTGGGCGTGGCGTGGGACCTGCATCCTAAAAAAAGGGGAAAATAAGTAAACAAACCCCCAACTTGAAATTA
>WNWK01045934.1:0-14514 GCA_009830355.1 Cherax destructor | reverse complement strand
GGTCTGTATACCTTGTACATGTACTTGTAGAAATAAAGATTATTATTATTATTATTATTATTATTATTATTATTAATAGAATACACTGAGGCTGGATTACCTATAAATTCAGCTTTGCATATATAAAAAACAAACTGAGGAACCTTGGCAGGGGTTAAGAGGTTAGAAAATCGGGGTTTCATTGGCTGAGGAAGTTGGAGGTTATTGGAATTAAGGCTGGAGGAAGGAAGCCGGGGAAAGGGAAAGGCCTGGAGGGCTGGGGTGGTGATAGTGGTGGTTTTTCTGGGGAGGGGGGAGGTCAATAAAATGCAAGGGCAATAAATCGTGCGAGTAACAGTGGCATCTGGGAAAGCTTGGAGTCACTTGATCTGTACTCCCTGGAGCGCAGGCGAGAGAGATACATCATAATCTACACCTGGAAAATCCTAGAGGGACTGGTCCCAAATCTACACATGGAAATCACTCCCTACGAAAGCAAAAGACTGGGCAGGCGATGCAACATTCCCCCAATGATAAGCAGGGGCGCCATTACTACACTAAGAGAAAACAATAAGTGTCCAGGGCCCAAGACTGTTCAACAGCCTCCCACCAGGCATAAAGGGAATTACCAATAAACCCCTGGTTGTTTTCAAGACCCTGGCTGTCTTCAAGACCCCTGGCTGTCTTCAAGACCCCTGGCTGTCTTCAAGACCCCTGGCTGTCTTCAAGACCCCTGGCTGTCTTCAAGACCCTGGCTGTCTTCAAGACCCCTGGCTGTCTTCAAGACCCCTGGCTGTCTTCAAGACCCCTGGCTGTCTTCAAGACCCCTGGCTGTCTTCAAGAGGGAGCTGGACAGATACCTAAAGTCAGTATCTGACCAGCCGGGCTGTGGTTCCTACCTTGGACTACGTGCAGCCAGCAGTAACAACCTGGTTGATCAGGCCCTGATCTACCCTCCAGGTAGGTAGGTAGCCTCGAGCTATTACCAGACCATCATGTCCCGTAGCTGGGTTGGTAGCGCACTCAGCTCACACACTGAGGTCGTGGTTCGATCCCCGGTACGGGTGGAAACATTGAGACGTGTTTCCTTAAGACACCTGCTGTCCCTGTTCTAGCATTAAATAGGTACTTGGGTGTTAGTCATTAGGTGAACAGGGACAAAAGGTGTAAGGTGACGAGCACCCAAGTACCTAATTACTGCTAGGTGAACAGTGACAGCAGGTGTATGGTGACGAACACCCAGATACCTACTTACTGCTAGGTGAACAGTGACAGCAGGTGTAAGGTGACTAACAACCAGGTACCTATTTACTGCTAGGTGAACAGTGACAGCAGGTGTCTTAAGGAAAGACTTCCTAATATTTCCATCCGTACCGGAATCGAACCACGGACCTCAATGTGTGAGCTGAGGGCGCTACCAACCCAGCTACGGGTAATACGAGTGTGTATTATTAGTGCTGGAGATTGTGGTGATGGAGGGGGGGAGGGGTGTTTGACGCAGAGAGTGAGGGAGGGAGAGGAAAGACAGGAACAGTGGCACTGTTGTGGCTCCAGTGGGAGGCAGTGGTGCCAGCAGCTGACACAATGTTGTGGTGGAAGGCTCTCTCTCTCTCTCTCTATGTTCGGTCTACAACCTAATTAAAGTTCAAACTTGAATAGACAATAGACATTAGCAATCGAATCTCAGTCTTCAATAGACAATAGACCTTAATCGAAGTTTAGTCTTCAATAGACAACAGACCTTAATCGAAGCTCAGTTTTCAGTAGACAATAGACCTTAATCGAATCTCAGTATTCAATAGACAATACACCTTAATCAAGTAGAGCATTTCGGGTAAATGAGGTCCTTGTCCCAGGATGCGACCTACACCAGTCCACTAACACCCAGGTACCCATTTTACTGATGGGTGAACATAGACAACCGGTGTAAAGAAACACGCTCAATGTTTCTACCCTCGCTGGGAATCATGTATCTCTCGCCTGCGTTCTAGGGAGTACAAGTTTAGGAACTTCAAGAGTTCCCAGTAATTGAGGTGTTTTATCGCAGTTATGTGTGCCGTGAAGGTTCTCTGTACATTTTCTAGGTCAGCAATTTCACCTGCCTTGAAAGGTTCAGTTAGTGTGCAACAATATTCCAGCCTAGATAGAACAAGCGACCTGAAGAGTGTCATCATGGGCTTGGCATCCCTGGTTTTGAAGGTTCTCATTATCCATCCTGTCATTTTTCTAGCAGATGCAATTGATACAATGTTATGGTCCTTGAAGGTGAGATCCTCTGACATGATCACTCCCAGGTCTTTGACATTAGTTTTTCGCTCTATTGTGTGGTTGGAATTTGTTTTATACTCCGATGAAATTTTAATTTCCTCACGTTTTCCGTATCTGAGTAATTGAAATTTCTCATCATTGAACTTCATATTGTTTTCTGTAGCCCATTTAAAGATTTGGTTTATGTCTGCTTGGAGTCTTGCAGTGTCTTCAATGGTGGACACTGTCATGCAAATTCGGGTGTCATCTGCAAAGGAAGACACGGCACTGTGGCTAATATCCCTGTTTATGTCCGATATGAGGATGAGGAACAGGATGGGGGCGAGTACTGTGCCTTGTGGAACAGAGCTTTTCACTGTAGCCGCCTCAGACTTTACTCTGTTGACTACTACTCTTTGTGTTCTATTTGTTAGGAAATTATAGATCCATCTACCAACTTTTCCTGTTTTTCCTTTGTCACACATTTTGTGCGCTATTGCACCATGGTCACATTTGTCAAAGGCTTTTGCAAAATCTGTGTATATTACATCTGCATTCTGTTTGTCTTCTAGAGCATCCAGGACCTTGTCGTAGTGGTCCAGTAGCTGGGACAGACAGGAGCGACCTGCTCTAAACCCATGCTGTCCTGGGTTGTGTTATTGATGGGTATCTAGATGAGTGGCGATCTTGCTTCTTAGAACCCTTTCAAGATTTTTATGATATGGGACGTTAGCGCTATTTGTCTGTAGTTCTTTGCTATTGCTTTACTGCCCCCTTTGTGGAGTGGGGCTATGTCTGTTGTTTTTAGTAACAGCGGGACGACCCCAGTGTCCATGCTCCCTCTCCATAGTATGTTAAAAGCACGTGATAGGAGCTTCTTGCAGTTCTTGATGAACACGGAGTTCCATGAGTCTGGGCCTGGAGCGGAGTGCATGGCCATGTCATTTATTGCCTTTTCGAAGTCATTTGGCGTCAGGATAATATCAGATAGATTTGCGTCTACCAAATTCTGTGTCTCTTAAAAAATCAATTAGGTCATCGACTCTGTCTGGTTAGCGGCACACTGAAAACCAAGTCATACTGGGACTTTAATAGCACACTCATTTCCTTGCTGTCATCTGTGTAGGACCCATCCCGTTTAAGTAGGGGCCCAATACTGGATGTTGTTCTCGACTTTGATTTGGCATAAGAAAAGAAATACTTTGGGTTTCTTTCAATTTCATTTATGGCTTTTAGTTCTTCCCGCGATTCTTGACTCCTGTAAGATTCCTACATATTGCACACATATTGGCCTCTTTTAGCCGCGTTGTTATTCTTTGCCTTCGCCTGTATAGGGAGCGCCTTTCTCTTTTTAGTTTACCTCTTCTCCTCCTTTTCCTTAAGGGAATATGCATTGAGCATACCTGAAGTGTCACAGAGTTAATTTGTTCTAGACATAGGTTAGGATCCGTGATGCTTAGGCAATCTTCCCAGTTTATATAATTTAGGACCTGGTTTACTTGGTCCCACCTTATGTTTTTGTTATTGAAGTTGAATTTGGTGAAGGCTCCCTCGCGACTGATCACATTTTGTCGGTCTGGGGCCCACCTCATACATGTCTGGACCTCTATTATGTTGTGATCTGAGTATATTGTTTTTGATATGATGATATTTCGTATCAGATCATCATTGTTAGTGAAGATGAGGTCCAGCGTATTATTTGCTGGTTTAAGGTGAATTTAGTGCAGAGATTTAAAAGCTCGTGTGTGTGCGAGTTTTCATCTGAGCTGCCTCCTGGTGTTATCTCTGCTACAACATTTGCAATATTCCTCCATTTTAGGTGCCTTAGGTTGAAATCCCCCAGGAGCAAGATGTTGGGGGCAGGAGCTGGAAGATTTTCCAGACAGTGGTCAATTTTCAATAGCTGTTCCTGGAGGCTTGTATACAACCACGATGACCAGGTTTTGGTTCTCGATCTTTACTGCTAAAATTTAGTAGTTCTGAGCATACAAGTGACTGTGATATACAGGTCTACCCCCAACCCCCCCCTTTGCCTGTTCACTCTGTCGCATCTGTATAAGTTGTAGCCAGGGATCCATATTTCATTGTCCAAGTGATCAGTTATGTGGGTCTGTGAAAACCGCGAACATTGCGTTTGACTCTGTACTCAGTCCACTGATGTAAGGTACCTTGTTGTTGCTGGCTTGACTCCCTGTATGTCTGCAAAGATGACTGGTAGTAACAGTAAGATGACTGGTAGTAACAGTAAGATGACTGGTAGTAACAGTAAGATGACTGGTAGTAACAGTAAGATGACTGGTAGTAACAGTAAGATGACTGGTAGTAACAGTAAGATGAATGGTAGTAACAGTAAGATGACTGGTAGTAACAGTAAGATGAATGGTAGTAACAGTAAGATGAATGGTAGTAACAGTAAGTTGAATGGTAGTAACAGTAAGATGAATGGTAGTAACAGTAAGATGAATGGTAGTAACAGTAAGTTGAATGGTAGTAACAATAAGTTGAATGGTAGTAACAGTAAGATGAATGGTAGTAACAGTAAGATGACTGGTAGTAACAGTAAGATGAATGGTAGTAACAGTAAGATGACTGGTAGTAACAGTAAGATGACTGGTAGTAACAGTAAGATGAATGGTAGTAACAGTAAGTTGAATGGTAGTAACAGTAAGATGACTGGTAGTAACAGTAAGTTGAATGGTAGTAACAGTAAGTTGAATGGTAGTAACAGTAAGATGACTGGTAGTAACAGTAAGATGAATGGTAGTAACAGTAAGTTGAATGGTAGTAACAGTAAGATGACTGGTAGTAACAGTAAGATGAATGGTAGTAACAGTAAGTTGAATGGTAGTAACAGTAAGTTGAATGGTAGTAACAGTAAGATGAATGGTAGTAACAGTAAGTTGAATGGTAGTAACAGTAAGATGACTGGTAGTAACAGTAAGATGAATGGTAGTAACAGTAAGTTGAATGGTAGTAACAGTAAGATGACTGGTAGTAACAGTGAGATGAATGGTAGTAACAGTAAGATGAATGGTAGTAACAGTAAGATGAATGGTAGTAACAGTAAGTTGAATGGTAGTAACAGTAAGATGAATGGTAGTAACAGTAAGATGAATGGTAGTAACAGTAAGATGACTGGTAGTAACAGTAAGATGACTGGTAGTAACAGTAAGATGAATGGTAGTAACAGTAAGTTGAATGGTAGTAACAGTAAGTTGAATGGTAGTAACAGTAAGATGAATGGTAGTAACAGTAAGTTGAATGGTAGTAACAGTAAGATGACTGGTAGTAACAGTAAGATGAATGGTAGTAACAGTAAGATGAATGGTAGTAACAGTAAGATGAATGGTAGTAACAGTAAGTTGAATGGTAGTAACAGTAAGATGAATGGTAGTAACAGTAAGATGAATGGTAGTAACAGTAAGATGACTGGTAGTAACAGTAAGATGACTGGTAGTAACAGTAAGTTGAATGGTAGTAACAGTAAGTTGAATGGTAGTAACAGTAAGATGAATGGTAGTAACAGTAAGTTGAATGGTAGTAACAGTAAGATGAATGGTAGTAACAGTAAGATAAATGGTAGTAACAGTAAGATAAATGGTAGTAACAGTAAGATAAATGGTAGTAACAGTAAGATGAATGGTAGTAACAGTAAGATGAATGGTAGTAACAGTAAGATAAATGGTAGTAACAGTAAGTTGAATGGTAGTAACAGTAAGTTGAATGGTAGTAACAGTAAGATGAATGGTAGTAACAGTAAGTTGAATGGTAGTAACAGTAAGTTGAATGGTAGTAACAGTAAGATAAATGGTAGTGGTAGGCTATGCAGCAGTGAGTTGCAATGGTAGATGACAGGTGCACGTATGGACTAACGTAAATGAACTAGGCTCATGTTAACGCCTGTCTGCATGGCCTGTCTGTCTGCCTGCCTGTCTGCCTGCCTGTCTGCCTGCCTGTCTGCGCCTGTCTGCCTGCCTGTCCTGTCTGCGCCTGCTGCCGCCTGTCTGCCGCCTGTCTGCCTGCCTGTCTGCCTGCCTGCTGCTGCCTTCTGCCTGCCTGTCTGCCTGCCTCCTGTCTGCCTGCCTGTCTGCCTGCCTGCCTGCCTGTCTGCCTGCCTGTCTGCCTGCCTGCTCTGCCTGCCTGCCTGCTCCTGCCTTCTGCCTGCCTGTCTGTCTGCCTGCCTGTCTGCCTGCCTGTCTGCCTGCCTGTCTGCCTGCCTGTCTGCCTGCCTGCCTGTCTGCCTGCCTGTCTGCCTGCCTGTCTGCCTGCCTGTCTGCCTGCCTGCCTGTCTGCCTGCCTGTCTGCCTGCCTGTCTGCCTGCCTGTCTGCCTGCCTGTCTGCCTGCCTGTCTGCCTGCCTGCTGCCTGCCTGCCTGTCTGCCTGCCTGTCTGCCTGCCTGTCTGCCTGCCTGCTGCCTGCCTGCCTGTCTGCCTGCCTGCCTGCCTGCCTGTCTGCCTGCCTGCCTGCCTGCCTGTCTGCCTGCCTGCCTGCTGCCTGTGCTGCCTGTCTGCCTGCCTGCCTGTCTGCCCTGCCTGCCTGTCTGCCTGTCTGCCTGCCTGCCTGTCTGCCTGTCTGCCTGCCTGCCTGCCTGCCTGTCTGCCTGCCTGCCTGCCTGCCTGCCTGCCTGTCTGCCTGCCTGCCTGCCTGCCTGCCTGCCTGCCTGCCTGCCTGTCTGCCTGCCTGCCTGCCTGTCTGCTTGCCTGCCTGTCTGCTTGCCTGCCTGCCTGCCTGCCTGCCTGCCTGCGTGCGATACTCAATTTTAGACCGTTACCATTAGGATTAACCAATAATGACGCCGTTACTATCAATATTAACCAATATTGGCGCCGTTACTATCATGATTAACCATAGGAAGTCCAGGTAGATTCGCTCAGAGGAAACGAAACTTTCTTCAACATGACGATGTGTTGATTGCAACACGAAAGGCCTAGAGCTATCATTCAACTCCCCCCCTGTGGTTATTTTGCATGTCACTATGTGTGATAATTGTATTGATGTAGACCTGTACCTAAATAAATTTATGACTGGATATGTATTTACAGGCCAGTAGGCCTGCTGTAGTGCTCCTTCTTTCTTATGTTCAATATATTGTCCAGAGATGTCACTGTCACGATTTTTGTGTCTGCTAGTTCCTGTTTGGGTACGGTGTCCCGTAGCTGGGTTGGTAGCGTACTCTCTTCACACATGGAGGTCCGGGGTTCGATCCTCGGTATTTGTAGAAATACTAGGACGTGTTTCCTTAAGACACCTGCTGTTCCTTTCACCTAGCAGTAAGTAGGTACCTGGGTGTTAGTCACCTTACACCTGCTGTCCCTGTTCACATGTCAATATAATAGGTACCTGGGTGTTAGTGGACTGGTGTGGGTCGCATCCTGGGACAAAATTGACCTAATTTCCGGGAAATGCTCTGCATAACCAGGGTCTATATAGTAATATATAATTATCAGCTATGGTTTGTATACCTTGTACTTGTAGTAAATAAAGATTATCATCATTATTATGATTATTATTATTAGTAAGCTTGATGCACTTACCCTCAGCTACGTGAGAGGAACGATAGCCAGTCCAGAGGGCGGAGTTGCTACCGTTCAGGGGATCACCTCACGTTGTTGGCGATTTTAGGGGACGCTGTCCCCCCCGTCCCTGCCTAGTGGGGTCCAAGACCATGGTTCCTGGTTGCTGGTCTGATGAAGTTGGTTACCTGGGTGTGGAAGTCAGCCTGGTGGGAGGTGTCAGCCTGGTGGGAGGTGTCAGCCTGGTGGGAGGTGTCAGCCTGGTGGGAGGTGTTAGCCTGGTGGGAGGTGTTAGCCTGGTGGGAGGTGTTAGCCTGGTGGGAGGTGTCAGCCTGGTGGGAGGTGTCAGCCTGGTGGGAGGTGTCAGCCTGGTGGGAGGTGTCAGCCTGGTGGGAGGTGTCAGACTGGTGGGAGGTGTCAGCCTGGTGGGAGGTGTCAGCCTGGTGGGAGGTGTCAGCCTGGTGGGAGGTGTCAGCCTGGTGGGAGGTGTCAGCCTGGTGGGAGGTGTCAGCCTGGTGGGAGGTGTCAGCCGGTAGGTGTCAGCCTGGTGGAGGTGTCAGCCTGGTGGGAGGTGTCAGCCTGGTGGGAGGTGTCAGCCTGGTGGGAGGTGTCAGCCTGGTGGGAGGTGTCAGCCTGGTGGGAGGTGTCAGCCTGGTGGGAGGTGTCAGCCTGGTGGGAGGTGTCAGCCTGGTGGGAGGTGTCAGCCTGGTGGGAGGGTGTCAGCCTGGTGGGAGGTGTCAGCCTGGTGGGAGGTGTCAGCCTGGTGGGAGGTGTCAGCCTGGTGGGAGGTGTCAGCCTGGAAGCAACTATGTGTTGGTCAGTTTTGCTTCTCTCACAGCCAAGTTGTCAAACATGCTCCTCTTCCTTCTCTTCCTCTTCCTTCTCTTCCTCTTCCTTCTCTTCCTCTTCCTTCTCTTCCTCTTCCTTCTCTTCCTCTACATTCTCTTCCTCTTCCTTCTCTTCCTCTACCTTCTCTTCCTCTTCCTTCTCTTCCTCTACATTCTCTTCCTCTTCCTTCTCTTCCTCTACATTCTCTTCCTCTTCCTTCTCTTCTTCCTTCTCTTCCTCTCATTCTTCTCTTCTCTCTCTTCTTCTCTTCCTCTTCCTTCTCTTCCTCTTCCTTTCTTCCTCTTCCTTCTCTTCCTCTTCCTTCTCTTCCTCTTCCTTCTCTTCCTTCTTCCTTCTCTTCCTCTTCCTTCTCTTCCTCTCCTTTCTTCCCTCTTCCTTCTCTTCCTCTTCCTTTCTTCCTCTTCCTTCTTCCTCTTCCTTCTCTTCCTCTTCCTTCTCTTCCTCTTCCTTCTCTTCCTACATTCTCTTCCTTCTTCTCTCCTTCCTTCTCTTCCTCTTCCTTCTCTTCCTCTACATTCTCTTCCTCTTCCTTCTCTTCCTCTTCCTTCTCTTCCTCTCTTCTCTTCTCTTCTTCTCTTCCTTCTCTTTTCCCCTTCCTTCTCTTCCTCTACATTCTCTTCCTCTTCCTTCTCTTCCTCTACATTCTCTTCTCTCTTCTCTTCCTCTTCTCTTCCTCTTCCTTCTCTTCCTCTACATTCTCTTCCTCTACATTATCTTCCTCTTCCTTCTCTTCCTCTTCTTCTCTTCCTCTCTTCTCTTCCTCTACATTCTCTTCCTCTTCCTTCTCTTCCTCTCATTCTCTTCCTCTCACTTCTCTTCCTCTACATTCTCTTCCTCTTCCTTCTCTTCCTCTTCCTTCTCTTCTCTCTTCCTTCTTTCCTCTCATTCTCTTCCTCTTCCTTCTCTTCCTCTTCCTTCTCTTCCTCTCCTTTCTTTCCTCTTCCTTCTCTTCCTCTTCCTTCTACATTCTCTTCATCTCTTCCTTCTTTCCTCTACATTCTCTTCCTCTTCCTTCTCTTCCTCTACATTCTCTTCCTCTCTTCTCTTCCTCTACATTCTCTTCCTCTTCCTTTCTTCTCTACATTCTCTTCCTCTTCCTTCTCTTCCTCTACATTCTCTTCCTCTTCCTTCTCTTCCTCTACATTCTCTTCCTCTTCCTTATCTTCCTCTACATTCTCTTCCTCTTCCTTCTCTTCCTCTACATTCTCTTCCTCTTCCTTCTCTTCCTCTACATTCTCTTCCTCTTCCTTCTCTTCCTCTACATTCTCTTCCTCTTCCTTCTCTTCCTCTACATTCTCTTCATCTTCCTTCTTTCCTCTTCCTTCTCTTCCTCTTCTTTTTCCTCTTCCTCTACATTCTCTTCCTCTTTTCTCTTCTCTCTTCCTCTCTATCATCTTCTCTCTCTTCCTCTTCCTTCTCTTCCTCTACATTCTCTTCTCTTCCTTCCTTCTCTTCCTCTCTTCTTTCCTCTTCCTTCTCTTCCTACATTCTCTCCTCTACATTCTCTTCCTCTCTCCACATTCTCTTCCTCTCATTCTCTTCCTCTTCTTCTCTTCCTCTTCTTCTCTTCTCTTCCCTTTCTTCCTTTTCTCATTCTCTTCCTCTTCTCTTCTCTTCCTCTTCCCTCTTCTCTTCCTCTTCTTCTCTTCCTCTACATTCTCTTCCTCTCTCCTTCTCTTCCTCTCTATCCTTCTCTTCCTCTTCCTTCTCTTCCTCTACATTCTCTTCCTCTTCTTTCTCTTCCTCTACATTCTCTTCCTCTACATTCTCTTCCTCTACATTTCTTCCTCTATTCTCTTCCTCTCATTCTTTCCTTTTCCTCTTCTCTTTTCTTCTCTTCCTATTCTCTTCCTCTTCCTTCTCTTCCTCTCATTCTCTTCCCTCTTCCTCTCTTCCTTCTCTTCTCTTCCTCTACATTCTCTTCCTTCTTCACATTCTCTTCTCTCTTCCTTCTTTTCCTCTCTTCTCTTCCTCTTCCTTCTCTTCCTCTCATTCTCTTCCTCTTCCTTCTCTTCCTCTTCCTTCTCTTCCTCTTCCTTCTCTTCCTCTACTTCTCTTCCTCTACATTCTCTTCCTCTCTTCTCTTCTTCTTCCCTTTCTCTCTTCTTCTTCTCTTCCTTCTCTTCCTCTACATTCTCTTCCTCTTCCTTCTCTTCCTCTTCCTTCTCTTCCTCTTCCTTCTCTTCCTCTACATTCTCTTCCTCTACATTCTCTTCTCTTCTTCTTTCCTCTCATTCTCTTCCTCTTCCTTCTCTTCCTCTACATTCTCTCTTTCCCTCTTCTTCTCTTCCTCTACATTCTCTTCCTCTACATTCTCTTCCTCTACATTCTCTTTCTCTTCTTTCTCTTCCTCTACATTCTCTTCCTCTTCCTTCTCTTCCTCTACATTCTCTTCCTCTACATTCTCTTCCTCTACATTCTCTTCCTCTACATTCTCTTCCTCTTCCTTCTCTTCCTCTTCCTTCTCTTCCTCTTCCTTCTCTTCCTCTACATTCTCTTCCTCTACATTCTCTTCCTCTACATTCTCTTCCTCTACATTCTCTTCCTCTACATTATCTTCCTTTTCCCTTTCTCTTCCTTCCTCTTCCTCTTCCTCTTCCTCTACATTCTCTTCCTCTACATTCTCTTCCTCTACATTCTCTTCCTCTACATTCTCTTCCTCTACATTCTCTTCCTCTTCCTTCTCTTCCTCTTCCTTCTCTTCCTCTACATTCTCTTCCTCTACATTCTCTTCCTCTACATTATCTTCCTCTACATTCTCTTCCTCTACATTCTCTTCCTCTACATTCTCTTCCTCTACATTCTCTTCCTCTACATTCTCTTCCTCTTCCTTCTCTTCCTCTACATTCTCTTCCTCTTCCTTCTCTTCCTCTACATTCTCTTCCTCTTCCTTCTCTTCCTCTACATTCTCTTCCTCTACATTCTCTTCCTCTTCCTTCTCTTCCTCTACATTCTCTTCCTCTTCCTTCTCTTCCTCTACATTCTCTTCCTCTTCATTCTCTTCCTCTTCCTTCTCTTCCTCTACATTCTCTTCCTCTACATTCTCTTCCTCTACATTCTCTTCCTCTACATTCTCTTCCTCTACATTCTCTTCCTCTACATTCTCTTCCTCTACATTCTCTTTCTCTTCCTTCTCTTCCTCTACATTCTCTTCCTCTACATTCTCTTCCTCTTCCTTCTCTTCCTCTACATTCTCTTTCTCTTCCTTCTCTTCCTCTACATTCTCTTCCTCTATATTCTCTTCCTCTACATTCTCTTCCTCTACATTCTCTTCCTCTACATTCTCTTCCTCTACATTCTCTTCCTCTACATTCTCTTCCTCTACATTCTCTTCCTCTTCTCTTCCTCTACATTCTCTTTCTCTTCCTTCTCTTCCTCTACATTCTCTTCCTTCTCTTCCTCTACATTCTCTTCCTTCTCTTCCTCTACATTCTCTTCCTTCTCTTCCTCTTCCTTCTCTTCCTCTACATTCTCTTCCTCTTCCTTCTCTTCCTCTACATTCTCTTCCTCTACATTCTCTTCCTCTTCCTTCTCTTCCTCTACATTCTTCTCTTCCTTCTCTTCCTCTACCTTCTCTTCCTAATTTCTTCCTCTTCTCTCTCTCTCTCTTCTTCTCTTCTCTCTCTCTCTCTCTCTCTCTCTCTCTCTCTCTCTCCTTCTCTTCCTCTCGTTCTCTCTCTCCTCTCTCTCTCTCTCTCTCTCTCTCTCTTCTTCTCTCTCTCTCTCTCTCTCTCTCTTCTCTCTCTCTTCTCTCTCTCTTCTCTCTCTCTCTCTCTCTCTCTCGTTCTCTCTCTCTTCCCCTTTCTCTCTCTCTCTCTCTCTCTCTCTCTCTCTCTCTCTCTCTCTCTCCTCTCTCTCTCTCTCTCTCTCTCTCTCTCTCTCTCTCAAGACTTCATTAATCACTACAAGATTTACCACCTAGTGACGTCATAGACCCTCCGGACACCGTGGGCGTAGTGTGGGCGTCAAGTCATGGGCCGACGCCCACACTACCTTACCTCATCCCCATATTACAAATTTCATTTTCTTCCTATGCACAAGAATTTTTTTCAGGCCTATGAACTCGGAGGGTTAGTAACCCAGGATAACCCAGTCAAGCCACGCCAGCAGACTGGCTTATTTCCATTGTTCCTTTTGTTATTTTCCCTAAGTATTTTGTATGTTGCTACTGTGTCTCACCTGGTTTTTTCCTCTCAAGTCATCGGATTTAGTTCCTGTAGCAGCTTGCAGGTGTCCCGTAGCTGTGTTGGTAGCGCACTCATCTCACACGTTGAGGTCCGTGGTTCGATTCCCGGTACGGGTGGAAACGATAGGACGTGTTTCTTTAAGACACTGTCACTGTTCACCTAGTAGTAAGTAGGTACCTGGGTGTTAGTAGACTGGTGTGGGTCGCATCCTTGGACAAAATTGACCTAATTTGCGGGAAATGCTCTGCATAACAAGTGTCTTTCTATATAGTAGTATGTCACTGATGTCAGCTATGGTGTGTATACCTTGTACATGTACTGGTAGAAATAAAGATATTATTATTATTATTATTATTATTATTATTATTATTATTATTATTCTTATCATCATGGTTCGATCCCCGGTACGGGTGTAAATATTGGATGAGTTCCTATGGCTTGCCAAACTGTGCTTGTATGTCTCCCCAAGCTGGGAATATACTCCCTGGGGAGGCAGGAAGGTAGACAGGGGAGACAGACAGACATGCAGGGGAGACAGACAGGCAGGCAGGCAGGGAGACAGGAAGGCAGGCAGGGGAGACAGACAGACAGAGGAGACAGACAGGCAGGCAGGGGAGACAGACAGGCAGGCAGGGGAGGCAGGAAGGTAAGCAGGGGAGACAGACAGACAGACAGGCAGGGGAGACAGACAGAAAGGTACGCAGGGGAGACAGGCAGACAGGCAGGCAGGGGAGACAGACAGACAGACAGAGGAGACAGACAGGCAGGCAGGGGAGACAGACAGGCAGGCAGGGGAGGCAGGAAGGTAGGCAGGGAGACAGACAGACAGACAGGCAGGGGGGACAGACAGAAAGGTAGGCAGGGAGACAGGCAGACAGGCAGGCAGGGAGACAGACAGAAAGGTAGGCAGGGAGACAGGCAGACAGGCAGGCAGGGAGACAGGCAGACAGGCAGGCAGGGGAGACAGGAAGGCAGGCAGGAGACAGACAGACAGACAGGCAGGCAGGGGAGACAGACAGGCAGGCAGGGAGACAGACAGACAGGCAGGCAGGGGAGACAGGAAGGCAGGCAGGGAGACAGACAGACAGACAGGCAGGCAGGGAGACAGACAGGCAGGCAGAGGAGACAGTCAGACAGACAGGCAGGGAGACAGACAGACAGACAGGGGAGACAGACAGACAGACAGGGGAGACAGACAGACAGACAGGGGAGACAGACAGACAGACAAGCAGGCAGGGGAGACAGACAGGCAGGCAGGGGAGACAGACAGGCAGGCAGGGGAGACAGACAGGCAGGGGAGACAGACAGACAGGCAGGTGAGACAGACAGGCAGGGGAGACAGACAGGCAGGCAGGGGAAACAGGAAGGTAGGCAGGGGAGACAGGAAGGCAGGCAGGGGAGACAGGAAGGCAGGCAGGGAAGAAGGGAAGTAGGGAAGAAGGGAAGTAGGGAAGTAGGGAAGAAGGGAAGTAGGGAAGAAGGGAAGTAGGGAAGAATTGAAGTAGGGAAGAAGGGAAGTAGGGAAGAAGGGAAGTAGGGAAGTAGGAAAGAAGGGAAGAACGGAAGCAGGGAAGAAGGTAAGTAGGGAAGAAGGGAAGTAGGGAAGTTGGGAAGAAGGGAAGTAGGGAAGAAGGGAAGTAGGGAAGTAGGGAAGAAGGGAAGTAGGGAAGAAGGGAAGTAGGGAAGAAGGGAAGTAGGGAAGAAGGAAGTAAGGAAGAAGGGAAGGGAAGAGGGAAGAA
>WNWK01045933.1:0-14515 GCA_009830355.1 Cherax destructor | reverse complement strand
ATCTTCCTGGCTGTTGAGATCTTTGTCTTGTTATGGTCTTTAAAAGACAGATCAGCAGACATAATTATTCCCAAGTCCTTTATGTGTTCCTTTCTGTTCTATGTGGTGACCCTCTTGCGTTTTGTATATAGTGTTCCTTTTGAGTTCTTCATTTTTCCATACCTAAGCAGCTGAAACTTATCACCATTGAACGTCATGTTGTTCTCCACTGCCCATTGGAAGACCCTGCTTATGTCTTCCTGTAATTTTTCAGTGTCCTCTACCGTAGTGACTTTCATGCTTATTTTAGTGTCATCTGCAAATGATGATACAAAAGTGTGCTGGGTGTTTTTATCTATGTCTGCTATGAGGATGAGAAACAGCAGAGGTGCCAGGACAGTGCCTTGGGGCACTGAGCTTTTGACCTCGCTGATGCTGGATCTTGCCCTGTTCACTACTACTTTTTGTGTTCTGTGTGTTAGGAACTCAAAAATCCACCTGCCTACCTTCCCGTAATGCCTATGGCCCTCATTTTGTGCGCTATCACTCCATGATCGCATTTGTCAAACGCCTTTGCAAAATCTGTGTAAATCACATCTGCGTTTTGGTCGTCCTCCAATGCCTCCGTAATTCTGTCATAATGGTTCAGCAGCTGTGACAGGCATGATCGTCCAGCTCTAGCCCTGATCTAACAGCTTGCCCTGATCTAACAGCTTGCCCTGGTCTAACAGCTTGCCCTGGTCTAACAGCTTGCCCTGGTCTAACATCTTGCCCTGGTCTAACAGCTTGCCCTGGTCTAACAGCTTGCCCTGATCTAACAGCTTGCCCTGATCTAACAGCTTGCCCTGGTATAACAGCTTGCCCTGATCTAACAGCTTGCCCTGATCTAACAGCTTGCCCTGGTCTAACAGCTTGCCCTGGTCTAACAGCTTGCCCTGATCTAACAGCTTGCCCTGATCTAACAGCTTGCCCTGATCTAACAGCTTGCCCTGATCTAACATCTTGCCCTGGTCTAACAGCTTGCCCTGGTCTAACAGCTTGCCCTGATCTAACAGCTTGCCCTGATCTAACAGCTTGCCCTGATCTAACATCTTGCCCTGGTCTAACAGCTTGCCCTGGTCTAACAGCTTGCCCTGGTCTAACATCTTGCCCTGATCTAACAGCTTGCCCTGGCCTAACAGCTTGCCCTGGTCTAACATCTTGCCCTGATATAACAGCTTGCCCTGGTCTAACAGCTTGCCCTGGTCTAACAGCTTGCCCTGGTCTAACAGCTTGCCCTGGTCTAACAGCTTGCCCTGATCTAACAGCTTGCCCTGTTCTAACAGCTTGCCCTGGCCTAACAGCTTGCCCTGGTCTAACAGCTTGCCCTGATCTAACAGCTTGCCCTGATCTAACAGCTTGCCCTTGTCTAACATCTTGCCCTGGTCTAACATCTTGCCCTGGTCTAACAGCTTGCCCTGATCTAACAGCTTGCCCTGATCTAACAGCTTGCCCTGGTCTAACAGCTTGCCCTGGTCTAACATCTTGCCCTGGTCTAACAGCTCTGCCCTGGTCTAACAGCTTGCTCTGGTCTAACAGCTTGCCCTGGCCTAACAGCTTGCCCTGGTCTAACAGCTTGCCCTGGTCTAACAGCTTGCCTTGGTTTAACAGCTTGCCCTGGTCTAACAGCTTGCCCTGGCCTAACAGCTTGCCCTGGTCTAACAGATTGCCCTGGTCTAACAGCTTGCTCTGGTCTACTGGTCTAACAGCTTGCCCTGGTCTAACAGCTTGCCCTGGTTTAACAGCTTGCTCTGGTCTACTGGTCTAACAGCTTGCTCTGGTCTACTGGTCTAACAGCTTGCCCTGGTCTAACAGCTTGCACTGGTCTAACAGCTTACCCTGGTCTAACAGCTTGCCCTGGTCTAACAGCTTGCCCTGGCCTAACAGCTTGCCCTGGTCTAACAGATTGCCCTGGTCTAACAGCTTGTTCTGGTCTACTGGTCTAACAGCTTGCCCTGGTCTAACAGCTTGCACTGGTCTAACAACTTACCTTGGTCTAACAGCTTGCCCTGGTCTAACAGCTTGCCCTGGTCTAACAGCTTGCCCTGGTCTAACAGATTGCCCTGGTCTAACAGCTTGCCCTGATCTAACAGCTTGACCTGGTCTAACAGCTTGCCCTGGTCTAACAGCTTTCTCTGGTCTAACAGCTTGCCCTGGTCTACCAGCTTGCCCTGGTCTAACAGCTTGCCCTGGTCTAACAGCTTGCCCTGGTCTAACAGCTTGCCCTGGTGTAACAGCTTGACCTGGTCTAACAGCTTGCCCTGGTCTAACAGCTTGCCCTGGTGTAACAGCTTTCTCTGGTCTAACAGCTTTCTCTGGTCTAACAGCTTGCCCTGGTGTAACAGCTTGACCTGGTCTAACAGCTTGCCCTGGTCTAACAGCTTTCTCTGGTCTAACAGCTTTCTCTGGTCTAACAGCTTGCCCTGGTCTAACAGCTTACCCTGGTCTAACAGCTTTCTCTGGTCTAACAGCTTTCTCTGGTCTAACAGCTTGCCCTGGTCTAACAGCTTGACCTGGTCTAACAGCTTGCCCTGGTCTAACAGCTTACCCTGGTCTAACAGCTTGCCCTGGTCTAACAGCTTGCTCTGGTCTAACAGCTTGCCCTGGTCTAACAGCTTGCCCTGGTCTAACAGCTTGCTCTGGTCTAACAGCTTGCCCTGGTCTAACAGCTTGACCTGTTAAGGTTTACTACCCTCCAGAATGGAGTCTAACTACCTTGCTGACTCATTTCTATCAACTCAGCTCTCTACCAAAAACCATTCTATGAAGGGTGATTTCTTTTTTATCTGGAGGAGGGGGATATATAATTAAAAAAGTGCATCGAAAACTGAACAGCATGTACTGTGAAGACCTTTTTACGTTTAATTAAAATATGAATTAACTTTTTCAATCACATTTGCCAAAAAACATACCAGAATACAGAGGAGTTTTACACAAATGTTTACTTTATATAGAGGTTTGACAAGGCATTTGTTGGCTATCTGTTACCCACAAATAGTATATAACCTTAACGCCCAGCTTCTGCGGCAGGAATACTACAGTACTCCTTCCTACTTGTGTAGTGATGATTGAACTCAACTCACTAGGAATATAAATCAAGACCCAGTGTTGGAACTACTCATAAATAACAAGCACTTATGAAGAGAAAGTTATGAGGACGTTTGGGTCAGTTCAGGACCATTATCAGACTCAATATGGGAACGTTCACCTCACTTAGGAACCTAGGAAATGGGATTTTCTTCATTTTTCATTTTAACCACTTTGAAGATGTGTGTGCGTAGCACATGAAAGACCTAACGAACATAAGTATTATTTCATAGTTGTGTGTATAAATTTATATATATATATATATATATATATATATATATATATATATATATATATATATATATATATATATATATGCAAAAAGATCACAGTAAACAGGTGATATCAAAATATGCAAAACAACCACTATGAAAAAATAGAAGAATTCCAAGCGCTTTCGCTTGGAAACGAAAGCCGATTCCCACCAAGGAAAGCGAAAGCCGATTCCCACCAAGGCAGGGTGGCCCGAAAAAGAAAAACTTTCATCATCATTCACTTCATCACTGTCTTGCCAGAGGGGTGCTTTACACTACAGTTATAAAACAGCAACATTAACACCCCTTCTTCAGAGTGCAGACACTGTACTTCCCATCTCCAGGACTCAAGTCCGGCCTGCCGGTTTCCCTGAATCCCTTCATAAATGTTACTTTGTTCACACTCCAACAGCACATCAAGTATTAAAAACCATTTGTCTCCATTCACTCTTATCAAATATGCTCACACATGCTTGCTGGAGGTCCAAGCACCTCGCACACAAAACCTCCTTTACCCCTCCCTCCAACCTTTCCTAGTCCGACCCCTAACCCGTCTTCCCTCCACTACAGATTTATACATTCTCGAAGTCCTTCTGTTTCGTTCCATTCTCTCTACATGTCCGAACCACCTCAACAACCCCTCCTCAGCCCTCTGGATAATAGTTTTGGTAATCCCGCACCTCCTAATTTCCATACTCCGAATTCTCTGCATTATATTCACACCACACATTGACCTCAGACATGACATCTCCACTGCCTCCAGCCTTCTCCTCGTTGCAACATTCATCACCCATGCTTCACACCCATATAAGAGTGTTGGTATAACCATACTCTCATACATTCCCCTCTTTACTTCCATGGACAAAGTTCTTTGTCTCCATAGACTCCTCATCAATTCTATGATTCACCTCATCCTTCATAGACCCATTTGCTGACATGTCCACTCCTAAATATCTGAATACATTCACCTCCTCCATACTCTCTCCCTCCAATCTGATATCCAAACTTTCGTCACCTAATCTTTTTGTTATCCTCATCACCTTACTCTTTCCTATATTCACTTTCAATTTTCTTCTTTTACATACCCTACCAAATTCATCCACCAACCTCTGCAACTTCTCTTCAGAATCTCCCAAAAGCACAATGTCATCAGCAAAGAGCAACTGTGACAACTCCCACTTTGTATTTGATTTTTTATCTTTTAACCCCACACCTCTTGCTATAACCCTCGCATTCACTTCTCTTACAACCCCATATATAAATATATTGAACAACCACGGTGACATCATACATCCTTGTCTAAGGCCTACTTTTACTAGGAAATAATCTCCCTCTCTCATACACACTAACCTGAGCCTCACTATCCGCATAAAAGCTCTTCACTGCTTTCAGTAACCTACCTCCTATTCCATACACCTGCATCATCTGCCACATTGCCCCCCTATTCACCCTATCATACGCCTTTTCCAAATCCATAAATGCCACAAAAACCTCTCTACCCCTATCTAAATACTGTTCACCTATATGTTTCACTTGGTCTACACACCCCCTACCTTTCCTTAAGCCCCTTTGTTCATCTGCTATCCTGCTCTCTTTCTTACTCTTAATTCTTTCAATAATAACTCTACCATACACTTTACCAGGTATAGTCAGCAGACTTATTCACCTATAATTTTTGCACTCTTTTCTCCCCTTTACCTTTATACAAAGGAACAATACACGCTCTCTGCCAATCCCTAGGTACCTTACCCTCTTCCAATTTGTCATTTCGTCAAATTAGCACACACATAGAACCAATTTTGACTTTATTTTGATCAAAGACCATCCACGTACGCCACCCACCTGCTAGCCCACCCACTCAACTATCCGCACACCCACTTACCCACCCACCTTCGCAAACCCACCCGCCCCTTCAGTGAACTAGATACCTCAAACACGGTGAGACTGAACAACATTTCTCCATGGGTCCTGAGGAGCAGAGGCACTGTGCATGCCACTAACAACAACCTTCAATACATCTAACGTAAAGGGGCAAATATCTGACGTGTGGAAGACAATAAATGTAGTCCCAATTTTCAAGAAAGGAGACAGACAGCATTAAGGAACTTGCAATCCCATTTATTTATTAAATAATAGCACCAACCACTCCAAAACTATATCCCTGCCTGCTTTTAACATTTCTATCTTTATCTCATCAATCCCAGCTGCCTTACCCCCTTTCATTCTACCCACTGCCTCACGAACTTCCCCCACACTCACAACTGGCTCTTCCACACTCCTAGAAGATGCTATTCCTCCTTGCCCTATACTCGAAATCACAGCTTCCCTGTCTTCATCAACATTTAACAATTCCTCAAAATATTCTCTTCATCTTCCCGATACCTCTAACTCTCCATTTAATAACTCTCATCTCCTATTTTTAACTGTCAAATCCATTTGTTCCCTAGGCTTCCTCAACTTATTAATTTCACTCCAAAACTTTTTCTTATTTTCAACAAAATTTGTTGATAACATCTCACCCACTCTCTCATTTGCTCTCTTTTTACATTGCTTCACCACTCTCGTAACCTCTTTTTCTCTCCATATACTCTTCCCTCCTTGCATCAATTCTACTTTGTAAAAACCTCTCATATGCTAACTTTTTCTCCCTTACTACTCTCTTTACATCACCATTCCACCAATCGCTCTTCTTCCCTCCCGCACCCACTTTCCTAAGAACATAAGAAAGGAGGAACACTGCAGCAGGCCTGTTGGCCCATACTAGTAAGGTTATTGAAGCTAGGACCTTGGGCAGTTTCAAATTTAGGTTAGATAAATACATGAGTGAGAGGGGTTGGATTTGAGTGGTACTCGCACTTGAGTTAATAGAATCATTAGGGCATATTTCTTGGATAGAATTGAAAATTACTTTGGGCAATTATTCTGTTAGTGGGATGGATTGTGACGGACTTGCCTAGTATGGGCCAACAGGCCTGCTGCAGTGTTCCTTCTTTCTTATGTTCTTATGTTCTTATGTTCAATCCGTCCCACTAACAGAATATTTGCTGAACCCAATTTTCAATGCTACCCAAGAAATAAGCTTTGATAATTCTATTTACTCATGTGCGAGTCCCACTCAAATCCAACCCCTCTCACTCATGAATTTATCCAACCTAAATTTGAAACTACCCAAGGTCCTAGCTTCAATAACCCTACTAGGCAGACTGTTCCACTCATCAACTACCCTATTTCCAAACCAATACTTTAATATATCCTTTCTAAATCTAAACTTATCTAACTTGAATCCATTATTGCGGGTTCTCTCTTGGAGAGATATCCTCAAGACCTTATTTATATCCCCTTTGTTAATACCCATTTTCCACTTGTATACCTCGATCATGTCTTCCCACATTCTACGTCTTACAAGTGAATGTAATTTAAGGGTCTTCAATCTTTCTTCGTAAGGAAAATTTCTAATGCTATGTATAAATTTAGTCATTCTACGCTGAATGTTTTCTAACGAATTTATGTCCATTCTGTAATATGGAGACCAGAACTGAACTGTTTAATCTAGGCGAGGCCTTACTAATGATGTATAAAGCTGTAATATAACCTCTGGACTTCTATTTCTTACACTTCTTGATATAAATCCCAGTAATCTGTTTACCTTATTAAGCACGCTTAGGCATTGCTGACTTGGTTTAAGGTTGCTGCTTACCATCACCCCCAAGTCCTTCTCGCAATCTGTATGGCTAAGTTCTACGTTATTAAACTTATAAGTGCTTGAGTTATGGACACTCCCGAGCTTCAGAACCTTGCATTTATCTACATTGAACTGCATCTGCCACTTTTCTGACCACGAATTAAGTTTGTCTAAATCTTCCTGAAGTTCTATGACATCTATGTTTGAATCAATTATCCTACCTATCTTCGTGTCGTCTGCGAATTTGCTCATATCATTAGTAATTCCCTCGTCAAGGTCATTGATATATATTATAAATAACAACGGGCCTAAGACTGATCCCTGTGGAACACCACTTGTTACAAGTCCCCATTCGGATTTAACCCCATTGATGCACACTCTCTGCTTCCTATTGGTGAGCCATGACTCGATCCATGACAGCACTTTTCCCACAATGCCATGAGCTGCCACTTTCTTTAACAGTCTCTGGTGTGGTACTCTATCAAAAGCCTTACTAAAGTCTAAATAAACAATATCGAATTCTTTATCGTGATCAACAGCCTCAAAAGCTTTACTGAAGAAGGTTAATCAATTAGATAGGCAGGAACGGCCCCTCGTGAATCCATGCTGAGTATCATTAATCAAATTATGGTAATCTAGATGGCTTCTAATAATATCAGCTATAATTGACTCTAGTAATTTGCCTACAATTGACGTCAGGCTTATTGGGCGGTAATTTAACGGTAGTGACTTGTCCCTTGCTTTAAAAATAGGAATTACATTAGCCATCTTCCACATATCAGACACTACACCTGTTTGAAAAGATAAATTAAAAATGTTAGATAATGGTTCACAGAGTTCCATTTTGCATTCCTTAAGAACCCTTGCAAAAAGCTCATCAGGACCCGGCGATTTATTTTGTTTCAGTCGGTCTACTTGTTTCATAACCATTTCGCTAGTGACTGTGATATTACATAATTTATCTTCTTCTGGGCCTCTGTAAAAATTAATTACTGGGATATTATTAGTGTCTTCCTGTGTGAAAACAGAGAGAAAATAATTATTAAAAATAGAGCACATATCATTCTCCTTGTCAGTAAGATGCCCAGAGTTATTTTTAAGGGGACCTATCTTATCTCTAACTTTTGTTCTATAAACCTGGAAAAAACTTTTTGGGTTAGTTTTTGAATCCCTAGCAACTTTAATTTCTTATCCCCTTTTTAACGTCCTTCTTAATGTCAGTATACTGATTTATAAGATGACCCTCACCTCTTTTTATGCGCCTATAAATTCCTTTCTTCTGCCCTAAAAGATATTTCAGCCTATTATTCATCAATTTTGGGTCATTTCTACTTGATCTAATTTCTTTATACGGGATAAATGTTCTTTGGGCAGACTGTACAGTGTTAAGAAAACTGTCATATTGATATCTCTCTTCGTTACCCCAGTCCACAGTTGATAAGTGTTCTCAAAGTCCATTATAATCTGCTAAGCGAAAATCTGGGACCGTTACTGAATTATCCCTACTATCATACATCCATTCAATGCTAAAGATAATTGACTTGTGGTCGCTTGAGCCGAGTTCCTCTGTAATTTCTAAATTATTAACAAGGGTTTCCTTGCTTGCAAGAACCAAGTCAAGTAGGTTATTTCCCCTTGTAGGTTCTGTCACAAACTGCTTCAAAACCAATCCTGAACTACTTCTAAAAAGTAGTTAGATTCTAAATTCCCTGTCAAGAAATTCCAATCAATCTGACTAAAGTTAAAGTTTGGAGGACTTTAAATCACGCCTAAAATCATTTTTTCACAATTTTTCACAATTTAAATGATCACGGACATAGAGTGCCACCCCACCCCTCTTCCCGATACTTCTGTCTACTTGGAACAATTTAAAACCCTGAATGTGACATTCGGCAGGATGTCCTGATTTTCATATTAAACCATGTCTCAGCAGAAGTTTGTAACCACAAACTTCTGCTGAACACTCTAACACTACATTCTTAAACCTACCCCATACATCTTCAACCCCGTTGCCTATACTCTCACTAGCCCATCTATCCTCCAATAGTTGTTTATATCTTACCCTAACTGCCTCCTCTTTAGTTTATAAACCTTCACCTCTCTCTTTACTTACTGCTTCTGGAAAATTAAACACATAAGCAGTATAATGTGATCCTTTATTGACAACGTTTCGCCCACGCAGTGGGCTTTATCGAGTCACAGACAGATCTACCTGGAAAATGAGTAACATGAAGATATATATAGGATATAGTCAGGTGGAGAATGCTGGGTCAGGTGGAGAAAGCTGCATGTAACAGTCTTAAAAGTAGTGTGATAGTTAAAAACATTGTGTGACTTAAAGGACCTGCAGTGTACCATTCTTGAGTTCTAGGTGGATAGCGTTGAAGAAGTTTCTTGGCAATAGGTTCAGCTATGTTGTAGAAGCCGTTGTTCTGGTTGAAGTTGTTGGATATACAGATAAGTGATGATTCCAAGATTCTTCGGTATTGCGTGTTGTCTTCTCTGGCGATGAGTCTTGCGTTTCTGTAGTTGATATATATATATATATATATATATATATAGCAAGAAAACCACTATGAAAATAGAAGAATTCCAAGGTTGTGACTACTCACATTATCAAGGATAATGTGAGTAGTCACGAAAGCGCTTGGAATTCTTCTATTTTTTCATAGTGGTTTTCTTGCATATTTTGATATCACCTGTTTACTGTGATCTTTTTGCATATATATATATATATATATATATATATATATATATATATATGTCGTGCCGATTAGGTAAAACTTAGTGATTTTGGCTTAAATAGCAACGCTCACCTTGCTATATAAGACAAGTGAAAATTTGTGTATGCAATAATTTCGCCAAAATCATTCTGAACATAACGAAAAAATATATTTCATTGTGTTTGTTTATTATTAAATTATTGTTAACGTATCTAAAATATATTTAGTTGGGTTAGGCTAAATTAAATTGCGCTTGTTGTAATAAGGTTAGGTAGGTTTTCAAAGTTTCTCTTGGTACAAAATTATAAATTCTTACATTAACATAAATGAAAAAAAATATATCTTTAAACGTATAAGAGAAAATTTTAGAAAGGACTTAATTTTAAATGAGTTCTTGCTAATTGACCAGTTTTACCTAATCGGCACGACATATATATATATATATATATATATATATATATATATATATATACATATATATATATATATATATACATATATATGCAAAAAGATCACAGTAATCAGGTGATATCAAAATATGCAAGACAACCACTATGAAAAAAAAATAAGAGGAATTCCAAGCGCTTTCGTGACTACTCACATTATCAAGGAACTATAAAAGGAACCATGACAAGAGGACTTATATAAGGGGCAAGACTACACCTCACATGTCACACTAACAAGACTACACTCACAGTAGCGTAACATCTCACGACTCTGTGAAGAGGAAAATAAGAAAGGACCTGAAACTCTTCCCAAGAATTAAGATTAGTCCAATTTATCATTAAATTCTTCCCAAATTTTATTAATTATAAAAGAATCCAATTTATATAAACCAAAAGAAATATTCATATTATTTTCAAAACTGCTTTTAATGAAACATGATTCTATTATATTTCTCTCAACCATGGACTTGCTTGATACAACCTTCTCAGCGTTTTGAAAATCAATTGATGGTTAAAATCTTCACATGAAAATAGAGCATTAGAATCTTGTCCAGTTCTAATGCTATATTTATGTTGTTTTAATCTTAGTTCAAGACTTTTACCAGTCTGACCATAATAAACTTTATCGCATATTTTACAGGGAATCTTATAGACACATCCGTCAGCATTTTGGGGGGAATTTTTTATCAAAAGTCTTTTTACTGTATCAAGATTTTTAAATACCACTTTGATATTAAAATTCTTAAGAAAGGAAGGCATATCAACCAAGTTTTCATGGTAAGGAGAACCAACATATTTTGGTTGAATAAGATTGGTTGTCCCTTTTGGGATTGTAAAAGTATTCCTAGCTATTTTAAAAGATTTATCAATTATGTTTCTAGGGTATTTTAAATCATTAGCTATTTCATAAATTTTAGAGAATTCTTCAATTTGCAAAAGCCTTTTGTAATTTAGAAAAATCCTCTGATTTATCCACTGATGAAATTAATATTAGTAAGGGGATGGTATATAGCTCAATGTTAAAACAAAATATTCCCAATTGCCCTCAAAGATTTTTTAAGTCTTATGATTCACTTTTGAATAATAAAAAATTGCGTCTTACTAAAGCAGATAAAATAAATGCAATTGTAATTATGAAAGAAACCGATTACCAAGATAAAATGAATAACCTCCTAGATGATTTTGAAACCTATTCTAAACTTAGAAAGAATCCCTTAGAAACTGTTAACGCAATTTCAATAAAACCACAAAACATCTATTGAAGGGCAAAGATGAATTTTTTAAAAAAATTTACTTCCACTAATCCATCTTTACCTTATATGTATGGATTAATAAAAACACACAAACCTGGTAATCCTGTTAGACCAATTTAGCTCTATGGGTTCAGTTTCTTATAAACTTTCTAAATGGCTTGTTGATATTTTGAGCCCAATTGTTGGAAAAATTTCTAATTTTAATGTTAAAAACAACTTAGATTTAGTTGATAAATTAAGCACCTTGACTGATTTAAATGATTTCAATATGGTTAGTTTTGATGTTACCTCCTTGTTTACAAAAGTTCCAGTTGATGATTTACTAAGTTTCTTATCTGAAGAACTGGTTAATTATGATTTACCATTGCAGTTCCTACTATCATTAAACTTATTAAACTTTGTATTGTTGATGCAAAATTTGTATTTAATTATGAGTTTTACACTCAGAAATTTGGTATGGCAATGGGCAATCCTCTTTCACCTGTTCTTAGTAACTTATATATGGAATTTTTCGAAACAAGATTGCTTAACACTATCCTTCCCAATAGAGCTAAGTGGTATAGATATGTTGATGATATTTTGTGCCTTATGCCTAAGAATGTAGACATAAACCATTTTCTTGTTAAATTAAATAGCTTAGCTCATTCTATAAATTTTACTGTTGAATTCGAAGTAAATAACTCATTGCCCTTCCTAGATGTTTTTATTATTAAGGGTAACATTGATTTTAAATTTAAAATTTACAGAAAACCTACAAATAATTGTTCCTATGTACACTATTACTCTTCACATCAAGATGGGGTTAAAGTGTCTGTTTTTCTTCAATGTTTTTGAGAGCTTTATGTATTTGTAGTCCAGAGTTCATAGATGAAGAAATCTCTAAAATTTATGAAATAGTAATGATTTAAAATACCCTAGAAACATAATTGATAAATCTTTTAAAATAGCTGGGAATACTTTTTACAATCCCAAAAGGGACAACCAATCTTATTCAACCAAAAAATGTTGGTTCTCCCTTACCATGAAAACTTGGTTGATATGCCTTCCTTTCTTAAGAATTTTAATATCAAAGTGGTATTTAAAAATCTTGATACAGTAAAAGACTTTTGATAAAAAATTCCCCAAAATGCTGACGGATGTGTCTATAAGATTCCCTGTAAAATATGCGATAAAGGTTTTTTATGGTCAGACTGGTAAAAGTCTTGAACTAAGATTAAAACAACATAAATATAGCATTAGAACTGGACAAGATTCTAATGCTCTATTTATTCATGTGAGACTTAACCATCCAATTGATTTTCAAAATGCTGAGAAGGTTGTATCAAGCAAGTCCATGGTTGAAGAAATATAATAGAATCATGTTTCATTAAAAGCAGTTTTGAAAATAATATGAATATTTCTTTGGTTTATATAAATTGGATTCTTTTATAATTAATAAAATTTGGAAGAATTTAATGATAAATTGACTAATCTTAATTCTTGGGAAGAGTTTCAGGTCCTTTCTTGTTTTCCCTTTCACAGAGTCGTGAGATTACGCTACTGTGAGGTGTATCTTTGTTAGTGATGTGACTGTGAGTGTATTCTGCCCTTATATAAGTCCTCTTGTATGGTTCCTTTTATATTCCTTGATAATGTGAGTAGTCAAAGCGCTTGAATTTCATTTTTTCATAGTGGTTGTCTTACAAAATATATATATATATATATATATATATATATATATATATATATATATATATATATATATATATATATATATATATATATATATATATATATGCAAAACAATTACTATGAAAAATAGGAAATTTCAAGCGCTTTTATGATTTCTCGCATTATCAAGGAACTATAAAACAAAACATCAACAAGACGGGATATAAATGGACAAGACTACACCTCACAGTCTCGTCACGATAACAAAGACCGCACCTCACAGTCACGATAACAAAGACCGCACCTCACAGTCACGATAACAAAGACCGCACCTCACAGTCGCGTAAAACCACCCGACACTGAAGCGCACCTGATTCTATAACACAGCATAAAAAAATTTATTTGTCTAATATATCATTAAATTCTTCCCAAATTTTATTAATTATAAAAGAATCCAATTTATATAAACCAAATGAAATATTAATATAATTTTCAAAACTGCTTTTTATGAAACATGATTTTATTATATTCCTGTCAACCATGGACTTGCTTGATACAACCTTCTCAGCATTTTGAAAATCAATTGGATGGTTAAAATCTCTCACATGAATAAATAGAGCATTAGAATCTTGTCCAGTTCTAATGCTATATTTATGTTGTTTTAATCTTAGTTCAAGACTTTTACCAGTTTGACCATAATAAACTTTATCGCATATTTTACAATGAATCTTATAGACACATCCGTCAGCATTTTGTGGTGAATTTTTTATCAAAAGTTTTTTAATTGTATATATATATATATATATATATATATATATATATATATATATATATATATATATATATATATATATATATATATATATATATATATTATGTGTGTGTGTGTGTGTGTGTGTGTACTCACCTAGTTGTGGTTGCAGGGGTCGATTCACGCTCCTGGCCCCGCCTCTTCACTGGCCGCTACTGGGTCACTGCGCCATGAGCTTTATCATACCTCTTCTTAAAGCTATGTATGGAGCCTACCTCCACTACATCTCTTCCTAAACTATTCCACTTCCCGACCACTCTGTGACTGAAGAAATACTTCCTAACATCCCTGTGATTCATCTGAGTCATCAACTTCCAACTGTGTCCCCTTGTTGCTGTGTCCCATCTTCTGGAACATTCTGTCTCTGTCCCTTTGTCAATTCCTCTCAGTATCTTATATGTTGTTATCATCGTCCCCATCTCTCCCCGTCCTCCAGTGTCGTCAGGTCGATTTCCTTAAACCTCCCCCGAGGACATACCCTTAGCTCCGGGACTAGTCTTGTGCAAACCTTTTTCACCTTTCTCGACTTCTTCCCCCTTGGCAAGGTGTGGTTAAACTGGTGCTGCATCTCCAGTATGGGCCTAACGTACA
>WNWK01045932.1:0-14516 GCA_009830355.1 Cherax destructor | reverse complement strand
ATAATGTCAGAGGATCTCACCTTCAAGGACCATAACACTGCAGCAATCGCATCTGCTAAAAAAATGGCAGGATGGATAATAAAAACCCCTTTAAAACCGGGGGATGCAAAGCCCATGTTGAAACAGATCGCTTGTTTTTAACTAGGCTGGAATATTGTTGCAACAAACCCCGCCCCTTTTTAAGGCAGGTGAAATTGCTGACCTTGAAAAGGGCAGAGAACCTAAGGGAACGCATAACTGCGATAAACCACCTCAATTACTGGGAACGTTTGGGTTTTTAAACCTGTACTCCCTGGGAATGCGGGGGCGGGAGAATACATTGTTATATACACGGGGGAAAATTCTCGGGGGATTAGTCCCAAAACTTGCACACAAGAGTCACTCCCTACGAAAGCAAAGACTCGGCAGGCGATGAACACCCCCCAATAAAAAGCAGGGGTGCCACTAGCACGTTGGGGGACAGCAAAAAATGTCGGGGGCCCAAGATTGTTCAACTGTTTCCCCAGCATAAAAGGGGGACCCCCAAAACAAACCTCTGGCTGTCTTCGGAGGCACGGGACAGGCACCTAAAGTTGGTACCTGACCAGCCAGGCTGTGGCTCGACGTTGGCCCTGCGTGGGCCAGCAGAACAGCCTGGTTGATCAGGCTCTGGTCCAACATGAGGCCTGGTCACAGACCTGGCCGGGGGGGTTGCCCCCGGGAATTTCCAGGTAAACTCCAGATAAACATCATTTGAGGCATTTAGAAATTTGAACATATAAGTGACTCTGTGATATGGGGGCCCCAACCCCCCTTTTTTTGCCTGTTCACTCTGTCACATCTGTATAGGTTGTGGCCGGGACCCATAGTTCATTGTCCAAGTGATCTCTTTTGTGGGTCTCGGAAAGCCGCAAACATAGCTTTTGGGACTCTGTAAGCAGTCCACGGATGTAAGGAAACGGTTGTTCGTTGCTGGCTTTAGACCCTGTATATTTGCAAAGATAAAAAGTCTTTGGGATTGGTGGTATGGGGGAAAAGGGGCCTTTTTCCGGCACTAATATCTGTTGTTTGGAGTGGTAGCCATTGACCGTGATTCCACTCCAGAAAATTTTTGATTTGGGGTACGATTTCGTCATTTCCCCAAGGGTTTTTTTCCCTTTCCCGGCGCTAAAAACCCTCCGGAGTGGCTGTGGCCACCCCGGTTTTGTCATGGTCTGGATGTTCTGTGTCGTCTTTTTACCCTTTTGGGGTGGGGCCTGGAATATAAGGAGGGAATGTCTTTCCGGGAAATGGGTGAGTGGCACATTTCAGGGGGGGGAAAAACCTTCAAGGGGGGTTTATTTTTCCCGTTGTCATATGGGCACGGCATTTTCTGGGGGGGTCATAATTGCATGTCCCATCTGTTTTCCCAGATATTCCATGCCTGCAGATACCAAGTGCAAATATTCACATAGGCCTGGTTTCCGTTTGCCCTAGTTTTCTGTGACCGTGTTCCCCCTTGTTTTTCCCCATTTTCGCGTGTATTCCTGTCTCGTTTCTATCTTCAGCACTAGTGCTAAAATGGAGCCCTTTATCAGTTGTTTCTGGGAATTTATCTTCAGTATTTCCCGGGGGATCCCCTGTTTTTATCTACCGTGGTATTGCTAGTTTGTAACATTGTTTTTTTTGTCCTTGTCTACACCTGCGCAGTGACCACACAGTTTATACTGGCAGTGACCACACAGTCATCATACTGGCAGTGACCACACAGTCATCATACTGGCAGTGACCACACAGTCATCATAATGGCAGTGACCACACAGTCATCATACTGGCAGTGACCACACAATTTTCATACTGGCAGTGACCACCCAGTTATCATACTGGTTCATTTCCCCACCCACAGTCATTGTGGTTGTGTACAAGCCTCCCGGGTGCATCCTCCCCCAATTCCAGGAACAACTTTTTAAAATTGACCACTGTCTGGAAAACCTTCCAGCCCTGCCCCCAACATCTTGCTCCTGGGGATTTCAACCCAAAAGGGGGCCCAAAATGGAGGAACATAACAATATATCATTAATGTACAATTGTACGGACGAATCTCCATAGTGGGTGTGTGCAGTGCTCATGCTACATAAATACGTAATTACTGACTTCATATTAGGAATAAGAATACTGTTCGACGGCCCCAAGATCTCCTGCTTATGACTCGAGTTTCACTCGTTCACCTACAGGCGGGCGCAAGGTGCCGCCGCCCACCAACTTTGACTCACTCTACACATCACCCATCCCACAGACGGGAGGTTGCATTCTGGCCTGTTTTCATGGAACGGCACTGGGGTGATCATAATTGTACGTCCTATCTGATTTCCCAGATTTTCCATGCCTGCAGATACTCTGGTTTCCGTTTGCCCCTTAGTTTTTTGTGACCGTGTTCCCCATTGCGTGGTGTGTTCCTGTCTCATGTCTGTCTTCAAAAGAAATATTACAACAATGGAGCCTTCAACTGTTTGGTAATTTATCTCTCAGTATTTCCCTGGGCATCCCTGTTTACTATCCATCGTGTTATTGCCAGTCTGTAACACTGTTTTGTAAAGTGTCCTTATCTAAACCTGTTTCCCATCATTTATTCTTACCAGCTACTGTCCCTCTTCAGGTCACCATCATTTATTTCTCCATTCTTAAATTTAATGCTACCATTTCAACATCTGTACCAGGGCGGTAGCACCATCTGGCCCTGATTTTTATCTTCTAACTGTTATAGAAAGCTGTCATGTTTTTTATAGTCCGATTTGGTGTTGTCATCTTTTAATATCGATGTGATTTTATTCCACAGTTCGTCCATTTGGACATACCCAAAACATTTCCTTGTTTAATATCCGTGTGGTAGAGTCTTGAATGTCTACACAAGGGCGTGGGCAGCATTTACTACAAAAGCTGTACTGTAATCCCATGCAGAGGAACGTTTTGCTTGTTAGTTTGCATACTACAGGGTTTCATGATTGATTTTGTTATTGCTTTATCGGTTATTCTACTAATAGGTTCTCTTTTATGGTGATCCGTCTATTTGTACTGTATCTATTTTATTTGCATGTAAGTGTTTGGACAATCTTACTCATAAAAGTTATTCTTATTATTATTGTTTGGGTGTTTGATAAGGTCCCTCAAAACTCCGTCCGCTTATTGAATCCGGACTCGATACCAATTTTGAATCCAGTCAATGGTTCTCTTATTTCTTGGATCTGACGAGATCCAGTGTCACTTATTTAATGAATCCTGTAGGGGTTGTTTGGGTTACGCTGAGACAGACCACTGGGAGATGATTAAAATGAGTAATAATGATGGGGTATGGCATAAAAAGTATAACTTGGTGTTGATAAAACCGGTCCTTATGGCAGCTCCTACTGTACGGCGGCCGTACCCTGGCACCCTGGTTTACCTTTTGCACCCTGTTTACTTCTACCCTGGTAAACCTCACCCCGCTTAACACCTGGGTTTCCGTACACCCTATGGTTCATTCTATCAGATTAGTTTTTGTTTTTTTCCTACAACATACACCGTTGTGATAAAAACACAGGCCCTATTTCTATTGAACACAAAAATCCATTGCACATGTCTGCAACAGAAGAAAATACATCTAATGACTGCTGCTGCAGGACAGGTGATGTAAGGTATATGTCCTCAGAAAAGCTATAGCTACTGGCGATATATTTAAGCCAACATGTAATCTGCATCACGAATGTATTTGTGTAAGAGCGAGACTACAATGCGCTGGGCCATCGCCGTACTGTTTGTTGTTATTGTTAGGGCCTCCTGAGGTGGTGCTGTATTGTGTCCTGCCGCGTTCTCCACAAGAGCGGTATCACTACAATCTCCTTCTAAAATATCAGATACAGTAACTTCCAAAACGGTTAGGTGGTGACGTACGTCCAGACCTCTTGAAACCTTGGAGCTTCCCCTTCACCGGCCCGGTATTTTCTTAAAGGGGTTTGACTATCTACTGGAGCGGCATCCTCTATTTCAATAGGGGTAGCCTGAAAAGGCTTCCTGAGAAACCGAAGCATCTTTCGCAACATCTATTGGTGTATCTTGAGATTCCGCACAACATTGGCTCTCCAACTGGGCTAAGGTCTTGTAGATACAGTCTCTTCACCATTTTGGTAGCGAAATGGGCATACTGCGCGATTAGCTTGTAGAGCTCTACCTCTTCCACTAAAGGATCCGTCTTGTTCATCCTACGGTGACTCTTCAGGAGAATGGGTCCAGGGTGACATAACCAGGTGGGCATGGAGACCCGTAGAGGAACGACGGAATAGTTGAAGAGTTCTCATGAGGGGGTAGTATTAGTAGTTCAGCACAGCAAATGATCTAATAGAGTGAAGGGTATCAGGGTAAGACAGTCTGCCAGTGTTGAACCGGTAGATTATGAGATTTCAGGCCTGTAACTGACTCATATAGTACCATTGAAACTGCCCACTTGACCATTGCCTTGAGGGTTGTAGCTTGTTGTTCTGGTGCAAGCAATCCCTTTGTTAGCCAAAAATGCATAGTTCATTACTCAAGAACGAGGATCCTGTCTGAATGGATATAGGCCGGCATACCAAAAATAGCGAATAACTGGGAAAGATAACGATGACAGTTGAAGCAGTCATATTTGCACAGGGGAACACAAAAGGAAACCTAGAATATTCATCTACTATGTTAAGGAAATACCTATTCTGGTTTATGCTTGAGGTCCTTTGAAATCTATATTCAGTCTCTCGAAAGGCCGGGTGGCTTTATGAGATGAGTTTTCTTCTGGCTGGTGAAAAAGCCATTTGCACTCTGCACATACGCATGATCTGATCACTTGTCGCACCTTCTTCCACTGAGTAGGGCATATTCTTAGATTTAATAAAATGATACAGGCGTGTAACTCCTGGGTGACACAAGGCCTTGAATGGAGCTCTGAGAGTGATTGCAAATCATGACATGCTGCCCACTGTAAGGACTGACCAACGGTCCGTGATGTATATGTTTGACAAGAAGCACAAAGTAAGATCAAGAATGACAAGATATTACGCTGGAGGATGGAACTATCGTGTTATAACTTTGATATTCCCCAGTAATGACCGTGAAGAAAACATTTCACCTGATGCATTCTCTAGGTCCCACTGTGGAGCAGCATAAGTCACATTTGCATCACTCAGAGCTCACAAGGCTCGTGCTTACCCAGGAGTTACACGCCTGTATCATTTTGTTAAATCTAAGAATATGCCTCTACTCAGTGTATACAAGAGGTGCGACAAGTGACTAGATCATGCAGAGTATGTGCAGAGTGCAAGCCAAACTTCTCTACCAGCCAGAGAAAACTCATCTCATAAAAGCCACCCGGCCTTTCGAGAGACTGAATATAGATTTCAAAGGACCTCTACCAAGCATAAACCAGAATAGGTATTTCCTTAACATAGTAGATGAATATTCTAGGTTTCCTTTTGTGTTCCCCTGTGCAAATATGACTGCTTCAACTGTCATCAGTTGTCTTTCCCAGTTATTCGCTATTTTGGTATGCCGGCCTATATCCATTCAGACAGGGGATCCTCGTTCATGAGTAATGAACTTCATGAGTTTTTGGCTAACAAAGGGATTGCTTGCACCAGAACAACAAGCTACAACCCTCAAGGCAATGGTCAAGTGGAGCGGTTCAATGGTACTATATGGAAGTCAGTTACAATGACACTGAAATCTCGCAATCTACCGGTTCAACACTGGCAGACTGTCTTACCTGATGCCCTTCACTCTATTAGATCATTGCTGTGCACAGCTACTAATGCTACCCCTCATAGAGACTCTTCAACTATTCACGTCGTTCCTCTACGGAGCCTCCATGCCCACCTGGTTATGTCACCCTGGACCCATTCTCCTGAAGAGTCACCGTAGGATGAACAAGACGGATCCTTTAGTGGAAGAGGTAGAGCTCCTACAAGCTAATCCGCATTATGCCCACATTCGCTACCAAAATGGTGAAGAGACTACTGTATCTACAAGACACTTAGCCCCAGTTGAAACCAATGTTAGTGCGGAATCTCAAGATACACCAATAGATGTTGCGAAAGATGCTTCGGTTTCTCCAGGGAAGCCTTTTCAGGCTACCCCTATTGAAATAGAGGATGCCGCTCCAGTAGATAGTCAAACCCCGCTAGAAAATACCGAACCCGGTGAAGAGGCTCAAGGGCTACGAAGGTCTGGACGTACACGTCACCCACCTAACCGTTTGGAGGATTACTGTATCTGATATTTTAGAAGGGGAGATTGTAGTGATACCGCTCTTGTGGAGAGCCGCAGCAGGACACAATACGGCACCACCTCAGGGGCCCTAACAATAACAACAAACAGTACGGCGATGGCCCAGCATGGCGTGTGGTCTCGCTCTTACACAAATACATTCGTGATGCAGATTACATGGTAAGCTTAAATATGTCGCCAGTAGCTATAGCTTTTCTGAGGACATATGCACCTTACATCACCTGTCCTGCAGCAGCAGTCATTAGATGTATTTTCTTCTGTTGCAGACATGTACAATGGATTTTGTGTTCAATAAAGCCTAGAAATGAGGCCTGTGTTTTTATCACAACAGTTATGTTGTAGGAAAAAAACAAAAACTAATCCCAGTAGAATGAACCATAAGTGCACGGAAACCCAGGTGTTAAAGCGGGGTGAGGTTTACCAGGGTGCCAGAAGTAAACAGGGTGCAAAAGGTAAACCAGGGTGCCAGAGGTACGGCCGCCGTACAGTAGGAGCTGCCATAAGGACCGGTTTTTATCTCCAACACGCAAGTTATACTTTTGTGCCATACCCATCATTATTACTCTGTTTAATCATCTCCCAGTGGTCTGTCTCGCGTAACCCAAACAACCCCTACAGGATTCATTAAATAAGTGACACTGGATCTCGTCAGATCCAAGAAATAAGAGAACCATTGACTGGATTCAAAATTGGTATCCGAGTCCGGATTCAATAAGCGGACGGAGTTTTAGGGGACCTTATCAAACACCCAAACAATAACAATAAGAATAACTTTTATGAGGTAAGATTGTCCAAACACTTACACATGCAAATAAAATAGATACGATACAAATAGACGGATCACCACTTAAGGGAACCTATTAGTAGAATATACAGTAAAGCAACCAACAAAATCAATCATGAAACCCTGTGTAGTATGCAAACTAACAAGCAAACGTTCCTCTGCATGGATTACATGCAACTTTTGTGGTAAATGCTGCCACGCCCCTTGTGTAGACATTCAAGACTCTACCACACGAGATATTAAACAAGGGAAGTGTTTTTGGGTATGTCCAAATGAGACCGAACTGTGGAATAAAATCACATCGATATTAAAAGATGACAACACCAAATCGGACTTCATAAAAAACATGACAGCTTTCTATAACAGTTGGGAAAGTAAAAAATCAGGGCCAGATGGTGCTACCACCCCTGGTACAGATGTTGAAATGGTAGCCAGTAAATTTAAGAATGGAGAAATAAATGATGGTGACCTGAAGAGGGACAGTAGCTCTAGTGAAATAAATGATGGGGAAACAGGTTTAGATAAGGACACACACAAAACAGTGTTACAAACTAGCAATAACACGGTAGATAGTAAACAAGGGGATGCCCAGGGAAATACTGAAGATAAATTACTGGAAACAGTTGAAGGCTCCATTGTTAGCAATATTTACGAAGACAGACATGAGACAGGAACACACCCACCAATGGGGAACACAGTCACAAAAAACCAGGGCAAACGGAAACCAGGTATCTGCAGGCATGGAAAATCTGGGAAATCAGATGGGACATGCAATTATGATCACCCCAGAAAATGCCGTTCCCATATGAAAACAGGCAAATGCAACCTCCCGTCTGTGGGATGTAGGTGATGTGGCATAGAGTGAGTCAAAGTTGGCGGGCCGGCGGCACCCTTGCGCCGCCTGTAGGTGAGGCAGTGAAACTCGAGTCATAAACAGAGTGCGGGGCCGTCGAACACGTATTACCTTCCTAATATGTAAGTCAGTAATTACGTGTTATGTAGCATAAGGCACTGCACACCCACTATAGAGTTACGTCCGTACAGTGTACATTAATGATATATTAGGACTAGGAGGTACAATGTGCGCTTATCTAGTCAGGTGTGCATCCTAATTTGTGTACTTTGTTTCTTTGCAGCTAGGAGCATTCGCTATGTTGTATCTTAATAAAGGATTATCAGCACAACCCCGAATGTCTCTTTGACCACCGTCCTGTAAGTTTTTCCACCCTGAAATGTGCCACACATCAATTCAGGAAAGACAGTGTTATAACTTATATTGCCGGGCATACCACCTAAAGGGTACGAGGCGACACAGAACATCCAGACCATGGCAAAATCAGGGTAGCCACAGCCACTCCGGAGAGAGGTTTTTTAGTGCCAGGAAGGAAAAAAAGCTGGCAGGAAATGACAGAAATTGTACACCAACTGCAATCATTTCTGGAGTGGAATCACAGTCAGTGGCCTCCACTCCATTACAACAGATATTAGAGCCAGGAAAAAAGACCCCCCCTGTATGGGGTTGGGAGCAGTAGGAGGATTGAATACTATGTTTGTTTGGTTCAGTCATTTATAATTGTTTTGTTATTGTCGTTGTTGTTATGGAGCGGCCCTGGAGAGTACATTGTTATGGTTACTCGGGGTTTTATTAACCTACAACCACTACAGTGGCGACGAGGATGGGATCATCAGAACCAAGGGTAGTGGGCCAATGTGACCTGAAGTAGTAGGGATATTGGCAGCCGAGAATCTACAGCAGCAGCAACAAGTGACGATGGCATCACACGGAAGGTTGGAGCCTTTCGACCCACGTAAGATTTCTTTGGAGCTTTGGCTAAGCTTGTTGGAAGCCAATTTCACTCACTTAGGAATTAAAGAGCAAGATAACGAGAGGAATTTCTAGCAAGTGTCCCTGGGATCAGAAACTTACAGTGTTTTAGGTAATGTGTGTGCACCAGATTTACCACACACGAAGCGTTACGACGACTTGGTCGTGGCACTGAAAAGTTATTATGCAGTGAAACCAGCCTACCACCGCAGTTTGTTGGATTTTCAGCAGAGGAAGAAACGACAGGGTGAGTCCTTGCATGAATTATATACAGATTTAAAAGCGTTGGCTGTGAACTGTGCCTTTGGGGGACAATTTGACCCCAGAGTGAGGGACCAGTTGTTTATGGCGGTGGTGGATGAAGTGTATTTTCCTCACCTAGTTGCAGAAAACTTGGATTTGCAAAGTGTGCAGTCTGCAAAACTATTTGACAAACTTTTGAACTTGGAACAGGCATTTGTTACAGATCAGAACTCTGCTCCTGCGGTACAAGTGATTAATGCTGTGAAATGTAAACATTGTGGGTTCCAGCACAGTAGTAGTACTTGTAGGTTTAAAGATTTTTTCTGTAATAAGTGTCATAAGAAAGGCCACTTGAGAAGAGTGTGTGGAGAGAAATTTTCAAAAGTGTCTCCTAAGGCTGTATCAAATTCGAGTATTGACAAAAACAGGACAGCAAGGACACAACAGTCACCTAGATACCCTAGAATAAAGTCAGTTAAGGTGCTGGATGGCGGTGATAGTTCTGCAGATGAGGAAGTGATGAGCTTATATGTCTTAGAGGATAGAGTGTTTTCCATGAAGGCAGAAAAATATGGGTTTCTCATTAACAATCAAATGGTCCCTTTTGAGATTGACAGTGGGGCGTCCATCTCGACTTTATCCAAAGACTGTGTAGAGGCAGTAAAGGGGCACATTGAACCATGTTCTAGGAGGGTAACTGCATATGAAAATTGAAAAATAAACCTTCTGGGACAGGTGGTTTTGCCGGTGAGATATAATAAATTAGAGGTGTCACAAGTGTTTTATGTAGTGAAATCCAGTAATAGTAACTTGTGTGGGAAAGACCTCATGCAAAAGGTAGGGATTTACCTTGCTGGATTGGATGAATCTACCAAAATTAACAAACTAGACAGTGCTGAAGAAATGCTAGATAATTTTAGGGTAGATTCTAGTAAACCTATCTCCAGCTTTGTGGCCAAAATTCATGTGAAAAGGGAGGCTGTTCCTAAGTTTGTGAAGGCAAGGCCAGTACCATTTTTTCACAAAGAGATGATTGAGAAAGAATTAGAAAACTTAGTGAAGAAAGGCATTATTGAGCCTATATCGCATAGTGAATGGTCTGTACCTATTGTACCAGTACTGAAAGCTGACTCTAAGTCTATGAGAATATGTGGGGATTTTAAATATGTAAATCAACAAATTTATTGTGAAAGACATCCTTTACCCAGGATTGAGGAATTATTGTCTGTAGTGGGTAAAGGTAAAATATTTACAAAATTAGATTTAAAAGATGCTTATTTACAGATACCTGTAGATGAGAGGAGCCAACATCTTTTAGTAATTAATACCCACAGGGGACTTTTTAAATATAAGAGATTACCATTTGGAATTTCCTCAGCTCCTGGTATTTTCCAAAAATTTATTTCCCAATTGTTTGTTAAACTGGATGGGGTAGCATCCTATTTAGATGATATCATAATATGTGGTGCTACAGAAGCTGAGCATGATGTCAGACTCAGGCAGGTGTTGAGTATTTTACAAGAGCATAATGTAGTACTGAATAAGGATAAGTCAGTGTTGAAAGCCAGATCTATTGCATATCTGGGGTATGAAATTTCAGGGGAAGGTATTAAACCTTCTTCTCAGAAGGTGGTGGCTCTTGTGAATTTACCTTCACCTACGTCTGTTGGAGAAGTTCAGTCCTTTGTGGGGATGGTGACATATTATTGTAAGTTTATTAAGAACTTTTCTTTAATTTTGGCACCACTGTATGATTTGTTAAAAAAGGGGGCTACATTTGAGTGGTCTTCAGTGGAAGAGGAAGCTGTTCAAAGGATTAAAAAACAATTGGAGTGTTCAGTTTTGTTGACTAATTTTACTAGAGAGCATCCATTAATAATTGAGGTTGATGCTTCTTCTGTGGGTGTTGGATGTGTGTTAATCCAGGTAGTAAATGGCCAGGAAAAACCTGTGTATTTTGCTAGTAAGAAACTTTCTCCAGCAGAACAGAATTATTCTCAACTTGATAAAGAAGGTCTAGCTGTGGTGTATGCTACCTGGAGTCTACCTGGAGAGAATTCCAGGGGTCAACGCCCCCGCGGCCCGGTCTGTGACCAGGCCTCTTGTTGGACCAGAGCCTGATCAACCAGGCTGTTACTGCTGGCCGCATGCAGTCCAACATACGAACCACAGCCCGGCTGATCAGGTACCGACTTGAGGTGCCTGTCCAGTGCCTGCTTGAAGACAGCCAGGGGCTTGTTGGTAATCCCCCTGATGTATGCTGGGAGGCAGTTGAACAATCTTGGGCCCCTCACACTTATTGTGTTGTCCCTCAACGTGCTAGTGGCACCCCTGCTCTTCATTGGGGGAATGTTACATCGCCTGCCGAGTCTTTTGCTTTCGTCGGAGTGATTTTTGTGTGCAAGTTTGGTACTAAGCCCTCGAGAATTTTCCATGTGTATATAATAATGTATCTCTCCCGCCTGCGTTCTAGAGAGTACAGGTTTAGGAACTTCAAGCGTTCCCAGTAGTTGAGGTGGTTTATCGCACTTATGCGTGCAGTGAAGGTTCTCTGCACATTTTCAAGGTCAGCAATTTCACCCGCCTTGAAAGGTGCAGTTAGTGTGCAGCAATATTCCAGCCTAGATAGAACAAGCGATCTGTAAAGTGTCAACATGGGCTTGGCATCCCTAGTTTTGAAGGTTCTCATTATCCATCCTGTCATTTTTCGAGCAGATGCAATTGCTACATTGTTATGGTCCTTGAAGGTGAGATCCTCTGACATGATCACTCCCAGGTCTTTGACATTAGTTTTTCGCTCTATTGTGTGGTTGGAATTAGTTTTGTACTCCGATGAGATTTTAATTTCTTCACGTTTTCCGTATCTGAGTAATTGAAATTTCTCATCATTGAACTTCATATTGTTTTCTGCAGCCCATTTAAAGATTTGGTTTATGTCTGCTTGGAGTCTTGCAGTGTCTTCAACGGTGGACACTGTCATACAGATTCGGGTGTCATCTGCAAAGGAAGACACAGCACTGTGGCTTATATCCCTGTCAATGTCTGATATGAGGATGAGGAATAGGATGGGAGCAAGTACTGTGCCTTGTGGAACAGAGCTTTTCACAGTAGCTGCCTCAGACTTTACTCTGTTGACTACTATTCTTTGTGTTCTACGTGTTAGGAAATTATAAATCCATCTACCAACTTTTCCTGTTATTTCTTTATCACGCATTTTGTGTGCTATTACACCATGGTCACACTTGTCAAAGGCTTTTGCAAAATCTGTGTATATAACATCTGCATTCTGTTTATCTTCTAGAGCATCCAGGACCTTGTCGTAGTGGTCCAGTAGTTGGGACAGACAGGAGCGGCCTGCTCTAAACCCATGCTGTCCTGGGTTGTGCAATTTATGGGTATCAAGATGGGTGGCGATCTTGCTTCTTAGAACCCTTTCAAAGATTTTTATGATATGGGACGTTAGCGCAATTGGTCTGTAGTTCTTTGCTATTACTTTACTGCCCCTTTGTGGAGCGGGCTATGTCTGTTGTTTTTAGTAGCTGCGGACGATCCCAGTGTCCATGCTCCCTCTCCATAGGATGTTAAAAGCATGTGATAGGGGCTTCTTGCAGTTCTTGTTAAAAAATTCAGATATTTTTTGCTAGGGAGAAAGTTTGTTGCTCGCACAGATCATAAACCATTGCTAGGGTTGTTTGGAAAAGGAAAACATATTCCAGTAAATACAAATGCCAGAATTCAGCGTTGGGCTCTGTTATTAGCTCAGTATGATTATGAATTGTCATTCAAGGCTGGTAAGGAAAATGTTATTGCAGATGCATTTAGTAGATTACCTATTGAAGATCACAGCTTAGAATCAGGTATACCTTCGAAATATGTGAGATTAGTAGAGTTCCTCGATTTCAAACACTTATCATTTGACAAAATCAAAGAGGAAACTGGGATAGATGCTGTATTATCCCAAGTAGTAAATAATGTTAAATATGGATGGTGTAAAAGCAGTGTAATTTTATCTGATTATAATTCAGTCAAATCAGATCTGACTGTTCATGATAATGTATTATTGTATAGGAATAGAGTAGTAGTGCCTGCAAAATTGAGATATAATGTATTGGAGCATCTGCATATAGGTCATAATGGTATCAATGCTATGAAAGCAGAAGCTAGGCAGTGGGTCAGGTGGCCAAAGATGGACCAAGATATTGCAGAAGTGACAAAGAGTTGTCCCATTTGTTTTCAGAATTTTAAGCCAAATTCATCTCCTGTCCTATCTTGGCCCAGCACTGGGAAACCATGGTCTAGAGTGCATATAGACTATGCAGGTCCAGTTGAGGGCAAATATTTTTGGTAATTGTGGATTCTTTTTCAAAATTCTTAGATGTGCAAGTCAGTAGTTCTATGACATCCACAGTGACTACTGAGTTACTGAGGAAATCCTTTTGTAATTTTGGGTTACCAGACATAGTTGTGTCAGATAATGCTGCTTACTTTGTATCCCAAGAACTGGAAGCTTTTTTTAGTAAGAATAGTATTGAACATACTACTCCAGCCCCATACCATCCATCATCAAATGGTCTGGCAGAGAGAGCAGTACGGACATTGAAGGAAGGGTTACACAAGTTTACAAAAGGATCTCTCAATACCAGATTATGTAGGTTCTTATATAACCATAGGAAAACTGTTCATTCCTCCACTAATAAGACACCAGCAGAAATGATGTTTCATAGGACTTTCAAAGTCCCTGTATCGGCTGTCAAATGTCATGTTAAAGAGGACAATTTATTGTCTAATATGCCTGCTGGTGACTTTCAAGGAGTGGTGAAGCATTTTAAGGTTGATGATGCTGTGTATCCAAGGAACTTTGGGAAAGGTGACCCTTGGGTAGAAGGAAAAATTGTGGAGGTATTAGGGGTTAGGAATTACAAAGTGTTAATTAGAGGGTTTGGTAACATGATATGGAAAAGGCATATAGATCAGCTCATGCCAAGGTTTAGGAGTGGAGAGCAACCACTGATTCCAACAGTACCAGAAGCAGTAGGAAGTGGTTTATAGGAACTGGCCACAACAGATAATAATGGTAATAAACTTAAAGAGCAGGTTAGCATACAGGAAGAACCTCCTGGGAGGTTTGCTAAGGGAACCAGCCGGGTGGGAGAAGAGGAGGCACCTCAGGACAGCGCAAACCCTCCAATTCTCCGGCGTTCCAGCAGAGTTGTCAAACCTCCAGACAGGTTGGATTTATAAGTTGGATGATATAATGTAATTTAGGAAAGGAGGAATGTAAGGGGTTGGGAGCAGTAGGAGGATTGAATACTGTTTGTTTGGTTCAGTCATTTATAATTGTTTTGTTATTGTTGTTGTTATGGAGCGGCCCTGGAGAGTACATTGTTAGTGTTACTCTGGGTTTTATTAACTTACAACCAC
>WNWK01045931.1:0-14516 GCA_009830355.1 Cherax destructor | reverse complement strand
AAATATTTTGGGAGAGCAGAGTTCCCAATATAAATCCTAACACCATGGTATTGCAGTCCCTCTGTTTTCTTATGTGAGAAGTTGATGGGGAAGTGATTTTTTAATATATAGAACATAAGAGTTAGTAGATTTGAGGTTATATGCAACAAATGATGGCAATTTAGGGGCTGGGATTTTTCAGGGACTCTGCACTCTTGTAGACACACAATATCAATGGGTTCGGTGGTTACTTTATGATGAAGATCAGGAAGTCTTTTTCTAAGTGATGCAATATTCCAGCTAAAAATGTTAAGTTTATACGAGGACTGATCCATTATAGAAGTCCTGGAATCTGGCTTAGTTTCTCAGCATAATGAAAAAATTGTTCATATAAAGAGCAGACCTTATCAATGTCAGCAGTGTTACCTTGGTCCATGAGCTTTCTGAGTGCACGTCCAGTTGTGAGGCCTCGTGGCAGTCTTTGTTTACACAGAGCACGACGCTGTTCATGTGTGAATGTATGATAGGTGGCACCACCACTCACATTCCCTCCTCCACTAGCATTTGTATGTATATTACTAGAAATAAAGAATTTGAATTTGAATTTGAACATATCTTCCTGATGATATAAGGAAGCCGGGCTCAATGCTGCCTAAGGTGTCACTAGCCCTTATAAACCCAACACAGAAAGAAAGAAGCAGCACATGTTGTGTTGTTTCTGGTCCCTAATACAGGTTAGTAATAATAATAATAATAATATGTTTATTTTCTACAAGTACATGTACATGGTATACAGGCCTAGCTGACATAAATGACATACTACTACTATATAGAAAGTCCCTTGTTATGGAGAGCATTTCGGGCAAATTAGGTCCTTGTCCCAGGATGCGACCCACACCAGTCGACTAACTCCCAGGTACCCATTTTACTGATGGTGAACATAGACAACCGGTGTAAAGAAACACGCCCAATGTTTCTACCCGAGCTGGGAATCGAACGCAGACCCTCGCCGTGTGAAGCGAGAGCTTTAGCGATCAGGCCATGGGGCACCTGCCTTTATTATAATGCAACATTAATGTGCTACTTAATATATAGAGAGAGTTTGAACCATGATGTATAGAGTATAGAGCACAAGTGATGAGCATGGAAAATATATCGTAGCTAAATTTAAATCAAAAGACTTACAAAAACCTCTCACAGTGATAAACATCTACAGATTACCACAGTCAAACATTCACCACTTTAGTGTAAAACTAGGAAACCTGATAACTGATGCACACATGAACAAAGACCATTTGCTGCTCACAGGAGACTTCAATATAAATCTCCTTCATGACCAGGACCCACAAGTAACAGAATTCACAAACTATGCACAACTGCTTATTACTACCAACAATATCAAAACCTACAAGAATCTCTGAAATGAGTATCTCATTATTAGACCACATCTGGACTAACACTATATCCCCTCTGAAATCAGGCATAATGTAAAGTAAAGTAAAGTAAAGTAAATTTTATTTCTTTGCAGATTGCAGATTACATAGGTATCGGTAGTTACAATGTAAATTGAGTGCAAGGAGAGCCACTGACATGTCATGGCATTAGGGGCAGCTTATTCTAGTAACTTAAAGACTATGTACTTAATATTAGAGAAATTTATTGAGTTCATTCTAGTTAAAAATTGTTTTCAAAATTACAATATGATGAAATTTTACTGTTTAAATTATTATATAATGATATTAGATTGTTACAGTAATGGTAATATGGAATTGAGATTATCTTAATGAAAATAACATTGAGCATTTTTGACATTAACTTATAATATGAGTATTTAGTTTTGATTGAGTAGGGGGTAACATAATAGTAACATATTATTAAAAATTGAGATTATCGTATAGGAAAGTAATAATGAGCATTTTTCAGAGTAGTTTATAGTATGATCATTTAGTTTTGGGTGAGTAGGTGGTTTTTGAGTTGAGTCTTAAATTGATTTTCAGACAAGATTATCTTAATATTTACTGGTAGTGAATTCAGATTCTGGGGCCCTTTATGTGCATAGAATTTTTACATAGGTTGATATGAACACGGGTATATCAAAAGTGATCTGTGTCTTGTGTTGTGGTCATGGGTCCTATTAAACTTGGTGAGGAGAATTTTGAGCAGAGGGTTTATATTAGAATAAAGTTTTATATATGTAGTAGGCACAAGAGTAAGTATGAATGTTCTTTATGGTGAGTAGTTTGAGACTTTTGAATATTGGTGTAGTATGCTGTCTAGAGTGGGAATTTGTTATCATTCTGACTGTGGCCTTTTGTTGTGTTATGAGTAGTCTAAGGTGATTTAATGTTGTTGATCCCCATGCACAGATTCCATAGGTGAGATACCACAGACCACTACCCAACATTTATCATAACCAACCTAGGCAATTTGCCCCAAGATATCTCAAAAGTTACCTTCAGACTACAAAACGAATCAGCTGTTAATAACTTTATAACAGCTATGATTGACATCAACTGGAATCATGAGATAGAATCATATTCAGATAATAATGACTGCATCAATAATTTCCTTAAAAAAACCCACCACCTCTATAACAAACAGTGCCCTAAAAAAACTAAACAGATCACAGCAAAGAGACTTAACAATCCCTGGCTAACACCCAGCTTCCTTAAATTCATTAACAAAAGACACCAATACGAAAAACAATACAGAAGGGGTCTAATAACCAGAGAACAATCCAAACGCTACTCATCAATCCTTACCAGCCTGATAAGAAGGTTGAAAAAATTGTATTATGAGAACAGATTCCAAACCATAAAAGGGTATATGAAAAAGACCTGGAAGACCCTATCTGCAATTCTAGGAAATAAAAAGATATCCAAGAATAATACCATCAAATTATCAAAAACAGATGAACCCCTACTTCACCAACTGAGACAGCAAACAGACTTAATGTTTTCTTCTCCACCATAGGAAAGAATCTAGCGAGTAAAATCCCAAGCTCGAACACTCGTCCAACAGACTACCTCACCAAACACCTACCCTAATACACTATTCCTAGCTCCTACCAACCCAATTGAAGTCTCACTCATAATCAACACCCTTAAAAACAAGGCAGGAGACATAAATAGCCTACCATCTTTTATGTACAAAAAAGCTTCACAGGTACTGTCACCAATTATTGCAACACTATTCAATAAATCCATTGAAACCTCCACATTCCCATCAATTCTCAAAACAGCAAGGGTCACCCCAATCCATAAAGGAGGTGATCAAACAGACTTAAATAATTATAGACCAATATCTAATTTACCACTCCTCTCAAAAATCTTTGAAAAATTAATTCATAGGCAGATCTATTCCTATCTCATCTCACACAATGTACTCAACCCCAGTCAGTTCAGATTCAGGACCAACAAAAACACAAATGATGCCATTATACACATGCTAGAGTTAATATACACCGCACTTGAGAAGAAAGAAGTTCCACTGGGAATCTTCATTGATCTACGAAAAGCATTTGATACAGTCGATCATGATTTACTGCTTACAAAACTAACACATTACGGTATAAGAGGGCACTCGCTCAACTACATAAAGTCTTACCTCAGTAACAGAAGCCAATATGTGTATACTAATGGAGCGAACTCCTCAACACAATAAATTACAGTCAGAGTCCCTCAAGGAAGTATACTGGTTCCACTCTTATTTCTCATTTACATCAATGACCTACCTAATGCATCTCAACTACTCAAACCCATTTATTTGCAGATGACACAACATATGTTTTCTCACCCAAATCCAGTCATACTGGCCAATAGTGTTAATGCAGAATTACAGAAAATATCAACATGGATGACGACCAATAAACTGACTCTAAATACTGACAAGACCTACTTTATACAGTTTGGAAACAGAGGTAAAAATGTTCCACTAAACATAACACTAAACGGTTCACCCATCACAAGACTCACAGAGGGAAAATTCCTAGGTATACACATTGACAGCAGCCTTAAATTCCAAACACATATACAACAAATTTCCAAGAAAATCTCAAAGGCAGTAGGCATATTATCTAAGATACGCTACTATGTACCTCAACCAGCTCTCCTTGCACTATACCACTCACTCATCTACCCTTATCTCACTTATGGAATCTGTGCATGGGGATCTACAACATTAAATCACCTTAGACCACTCATAACCCAGCAAAAGCAAACAAACAAACATACAAACAAATTTTATTTCATTGCAGGTTACATGGGTATTGGAAGTTACAATGTAAATTGAGTGCAAGGAGAGCCACTGACATGCCATGGCATTAGGGGCAGCTTATTCTAGTCCTTAAAAACTAGGTACTTAATATTAGAGAAATTTATTGAGTTTATTCTAGTTAAAAATTATTTTCAAAATTACAATATGATGAAATTTTACTGTTTAAATTATTATATAATGATATTAGATCTTAGATTGTTACAGGTGTTAAGATTCTTGAATGATAATATGGAATTGAGATTATCTTAAGGAAAATAACATTGAGCATTTTTGACATTAACTTATAATATGAGTAGGGGTAACATAATAGTAACATATTATTAAAAATTGAGATTATCGTATAGGAAAGTAACAATGAGCATTTTTCAAAGTAGTTTATAGCATGATCATTTAGGTTTGGGTGAGTAGGTGGTTTTTGAGTTGAGTCTTAAATTGATTTTCAGACAAGATTATCTTAATATTTACTGGTAATGAATTCCAGATTCTGGGGCCCTTTATGTGCATAGAATTTTTACATAGGTTGATATGAACACGGGGTATATCAAAAAGTGATCTGTGTCGTGTGTTGTGGTCATGGGTCCTATTAAAGTTGGTGAGGAGAGTTTGAGCAGAGGGTTTATATTAGAGTGTAAAGTTTTATATATGTAGTAGGCACAAGAGTAAGTATGAATGTTCTTTACGGTGAGTAGTTTGAGACTTTTGAATATTGGTGGAGTATGCTGTCTAGAGTGGGAATTTGTTATCATTCTGACTGCGGCCTTTTGTTGTGTTATGAGTGGTCTAAGGTGATTTAACGTTGTTGATCCCCATGACAGATTCCATAGGTGAGATACGGGTAGATAAGTGAATGATAGAGTGCAAGGAGAGCTGATTGAGTACATAATAGCGTATCTTTGATAATATGCCTACTGTCTTCGAGATTTTCTTGGAAATTTGTTGTATATGTGTTTGGAATTTAAGGCTACTGTCAAGGTGGATTCCTAGGAATTTTCCCTCTGTGAGTCTTGTGATGGGTGTACCATTAAGTGTTATGTTAAGTGGAACATTTGTGACTTTGCTTCCAAACTGTATGAAGTAGGTCTTGTCAGTATTGAGGTAAGCTTGTTAGTCGTCATCCATGTTGATATTTTCTGTAATTCGGCATTAACAGTGTTGGCCAGTATAACTGGATTTGGGTGAGAGAAGACATATGTTGTGTCATCTGCAAATAAAATGGGTTTGAGTAGTTGTGATGCATTCGGTGGTCATTTATGTAAATGAGGAATAGGAGTGGCCCCAGGACACTTCCTTGAGGACTCCGATTGTAATTGGTTGTGTGGAAGAGTTCTCTCCATTTGTGTACACGTATTGGCTTCTGTTGGTGAGGTATGATTTTAGGTAGTTGAGTGGGTGCCCCTTATACCATAGTGTGCTAATTTTGTGAGCAGTAAATCATGGTCGACTGTATCAAAAGCTTTGCGGAGATCAATGAAGATTCCCAGTGGGACTTCTTTTTTCTCAAGTGCTGTATATATTAACTCCAACATGTGTGTAATAGCATCGTTTGTGCTCTTGTTTGTCCTGAATCCAAATTGACAAGGGTTGAGTACATTGTGTGAGACGAGGTAGGAATAGATTTGTCTATGAATTAATTTTTCGAAGATTTTAGAAAGCAATGGTAAATTAGAAATTGGTCTATAATTATTCAGGTCTGTTTGATCACCTCCTTTGTGGATCAGTCAGCAGCAGGTGTTGAGTGTTAGGTGCTCAGGCAGCAGCAGGTGTTGAGTGTTAGGTGCTCAGGCTGCAGTCAGAATGATAACAAATTCCCACTCTAGACAGCATACTCCACCAATATTCAAAAGCCTAAAACTAATCACCATAAAGAACATTCACACTTATAATTGTGCCTACTACATACATAGAACTCTACATTCTAATATAAACCCTCCACTCAAAATTCTCCTCACCAACCCTAATAGGACCCATGACCATAACACAAGAAACAGATCACATTTTGATGTACCCCGCGTTCATAGCAACCTATGTAAAAATTCAATGCACATAAAGGGCCCCAGATTCTGGAACTCATTACCAGAAAATACAAAAATAACCTTGTCTGAGAATCATTTTAAGACTCTACTCAAAAACCACCTACTCACCCTTACCTAAATACTCATACTCAAAAAATACTCATTGTTATTTCTCCTATAAGATAATTCCATTTTTATTATTATTATGTACGATAATATTACTTTCAAAAATGCTCAGTATTTTTTCCTATAAGATAATCTCAATTTGTACTATTATAACATTGTAATATTACCACCTACTCACTATAAACTAAATATGCATTCTGTAAATTACTTTAAAAAATACTCAATGTCATTTTCCCAAAAATAAGTTCAGTTTTTACTAAACACTTGCTGCAATGTAGTGTCACCATATTATAATTTGCCAAATGAAATATCATCATATTGTAATCTGCCCAATGTTTAAGCAAATCAAATTCCCATCAATCTATCAAATATTATGTACATAGTCCATAAGTTTTTTGATTAAGCTGCCCGTTATGCCCTGGCATGTCAGTGGCTCTCCTTGCACTTCTATGTAAATCTCTATGATCATATCTCCGTCTGTCTTGCTGAGTGTTAGGTGCTCAGTAAGCAGCAGGTGTTGTGTTAGGTGCTCAGTCAGCAGCAGGTGTTGAGTGTTAGGTGCTCAGTCAGCAGCAGGTTTTGAGTGTTAGGTGTTCAGGCAGCAGCAGGTGTTGAGTGTTAGGTGCTCAGTCAGCAGCAGGTGTTTAGTGTTAGGTGCTCAGGCAGCAGCAGGTGTTGAGTGTTAGGTGCTCAGGCAGCAGCAGGTATTGAGTGTTAGGTACTCAGGCAGCAGCAGGTGTTTAGTGTTAGGTGCTCAGGCAGCAGCAGGTGTTGAGTGTTAGGTGCTCAGGCAGCAGCAGGTGTTGAGTGTTAGGTGCTCAGGCAGCAGCAGGTGTTGAGTGTTAGGTGCTCAGGCAGCAGCAGGTTTTGAGTGTGCCAGGTGTTAGGTGCTCAGGCAGCAGCAGGTGTTGAGTGTGTTAGGTGCTCAGTCAGCAGCAGGTGTTGAGTGTTAGGTGCTCAGGCAGCAGCAGGTGTTGAGTGTTAGGTGCTCAGGCAGCAGTAGGTGTTGAGTGTTAGGTGCTCAGGCAGCAGCAGGTGTTGAGTGTGTGAGGTGTTAGATGCTCAGGCAGCAGCAGGTGTTGTGTGTGAGGTGTTAGGTGCTCAGTCAGTAGCAGGTGTTGAGTGTTAGGTGCTCAGTCAGCAGCAGGTGTTGAGTGTGTCAGGTGCTCAGGCAGCAACAAGTGTTGAGTGTCAGGTGTTAGGTGCTCAGGCAACAGCAGGTGTTGAGTGTGTCAGGTGCTCAGGCAGCAGCAGGTGTTGTGTGTGTCAGGTGTTAGGTGCTCAGGCAGCAGCAGGTATTGAGTGTCAGGTGTTAGGTGCTCAGGCAGCAGCAAGTGTTGAGTGTCAGGTGCTCAGGCAGCAGCAGGTGTTGAGTGTGTCAGATGCTCAGGCAGCAGCAGGTGTTGAATGTGTCAGGTGCTCAGGCAGCAGCAGGTGTTGAGTGTCAGATGCTCAGGCAGCAGCAGATGTTGACTGTGTCAGGTGTTAGGTGTTCAAGCAGCAGGTGTTGAGTGTGTGAGGTGTTAGGTGCTCAGGCAGCAGCAGGTGTCGAGTGCTCATGCAGCAGCAGGTGTTGAGTGTGTGAGGTGTTAGGTGTGCAGTCAGCAGCAGGTGTTGATTGTGTGAAGTGTTAGGTGCTCAAGCAGCAGCAGGTCTTGAATGTGTGAGGTATTAGGTGCTTAGGCAGCACCAGATGTTGAGTGTGTGAGGTGTGAGGTAGCAGCAGGTGTTGAGTGTGTGAGGTGTTAGGTGCTGAGGCAGCAACAGGAATTGAGTGTGTGAGGTGTTAGGTGCTGAGGTACCAGCAGGTGTTGAGTGTACTCACCTAATAATGGTTGCAGGGGTCGAAGCACAGCTCCTGGCCTCGCCTCTTCACTGATTGCTACTAGGTCCTCTCTCTCTCTCTGCTCCATGAGATTTAACATACCTCTTCTTAAGCTATGTATGGATCCTGCCTCTTCTACAGTGAACCCTTGGTTTTCGTTCACCTCCAAACTCAAACAATTATGTAAGTGTATTTTCGTAAGTGCTTTTGTAAGTGTATTTTTGGAGGTCTGAAACGACTAATCTAATTTACATTTGTCCTTATGGGGACAAATTCGTTCTGTAACGGCACTCAAAGAGCATTCTGCAAAGAATTTTCAACAAAAACCGAGGGTCCACTGTAGTATATCACTTTCCAGACTACAGTGGTACCTCGTCTAACGGTCTTAATCCATTCCAGGAGCTAGACCTCAACATGAAAAATTCGTTATTTGAAACCTTATTTCCCATAAGAAATAATGTAAATACAATTAATCCGTTCCAGACATCCAAAAATATTCACAAAAAATTAATTTTGTAAAGATTAACTATACTTTTACATTCACAAAACAATTATAAATAGTATATATAAAGTAGTAGTATATGTAATATGTATTAAATTTATAATTAAACATTTAAAATAACATTTACTTACCTTTATTGAAGACAGTTGCTGGCATCTGGAAGATAGGGAGGAGGACAGGCGGAGGGTGTTAGTGTTTGGAAGGGGAATCCCCCTCCATAAAGACTTCAGGTAACAAGTCCTTATCTGGGGTTACTTCCCTTCTTTTTCTTTTAATGCCACTAGGACCAGCTTGAGAATCACTAGAACCCTGTCGCAGAAAATAACTGTCCAGAGTCCTCTGTTTCTGGCACCTGTTTAACATTTTCCTGAAGTGCAACATGGCACTGTCACTGAACTGGTTGCACAGATGGCTCATTTCATCTTGCTCAGGGTGGTGTTTTTCAACGAATGTCTGCAACTCATTCCACTTTCTACACATTTCCTTAAACACTGAAGAAGGCACCTCCTTCAGCTCCATCTTCCTCCTCCTGTGAATCAATAACCTCAGCTCTGGTCTTATGCTCTTCCAGTTCCAGCTGTTGCAGCTCTTCAGTTGTTAGCTCTACCCTGTGGTCCTCCACCAACTCTTCCACATCCTCGCCACTCACCTACAACCCCAGGCTGTTCCCCAATGCCACAATATCTTCCACAACAGGCACAGGGTCAGCCTCAAATCCTTCAAAATCCCTCTTTTCAACACAATCCAGCCACAGTGATCTCCAAGCAGAGTTCAAAGTCCTGGAAGTCACTCCCTGCCAAGCCTTACCTATAAGGCCTATGCAATGCACGATATTGAAGTGATCTTTCCAGAACTCTCTTAGGGTCAATGCAGTGTCTAAGGTCACATCAAAGCACCTTTGAAACATTGCTTTGGTGTACAGTTTCTTGAAGTTTGCAATGACCTGCTGGTCCATGGGCTGGATGAGGAGGCAAGAACTGGTGATAGAAGGCAAGAACTGGTGATAGAAGGCATGAACTTCACTGATGAAACTGAACTCATCAGACAAATAGTCTTCCAAGTTGTGAGGATGAGCAGGAACATTGTCCAGTAGCAGGAGGCACTTGAGAGGCAATTTCTTTTCCAGGAGATATTTCTTCACACTAGGGCCAAACACTCCAGTGAACCATTCCACGAAAATGTCCTTATTGACCCATGCCTTGGTGTTAGCCTTCCAATGCACACACAAATTATTCCGGTTAACATTGTGTTTCTAAAAGGCTCTGGGATTTTCTGCGTGATACACCAGTAAAGGCTTCACTTTCAAATCACCACTGGCATTGGAACAAAGCATAAGAGTTAGCCTGTCTTTCGTAGGCTTGTGTCCTGGCAGTGCCTTTTCCTCCTGAGTAATGACGGTCCTGTTGGGCATTTTCTTCCAAAACAGGCCTGTTTCATCACAATTAAACACTTGTTGGGGGAGGAATTCTTTAACCTCTACATACCCCTTAAATTCACTCACAAACTTTTCAGCTGCACGTTTGTCTGAGCTGGCTGCCTCACCATGCCTCACAACACTGTGTATGCCACTACGTTTCTTAAAACTCTCAAACCAGCCTCTGCTGGCTTTAAAATCACTCTCCTCACCACTGGTTCCAGGCATTGTCTTGACAAGATCTGTGTGCAACTGCCTTGCCTTTTCACAAATTATTGCCGTGGAAACATTATCACCCGCTAACTGTTTTTCATTGATCCACAACACCAACAACTTCTCAAACTCATCCACTGTTTTCGATCTATTTTTCGTTAACATATCAACCCCTTTTGCAACATTAGTGTCCTTGATTTCTTTTCTCTTTGCCAGGATAGTGGTGATAGTAGTTTGGTTTTTCTTAAACAGTAGGGCCCTGTTTTTCGGCATTTCGCCTTTCGGCGTTTCGCCTTTCGGCATTTCGCCTTTCGGCGTTTCGCCTTTCGGCGTTTCGCCTTTCGGCGTTTCGCCTTTCGGCGTTTCGCCTTTCGGCGTTTCGCCTTTCGGCGTTTTGCCTTGCGGCGTTTTGCCTTTCGACATTTCGCCTTTCGGCGTTTCGCCTTTCGGCGTTTCGCCTTTTGCCGTTTCGCCTTTCGGCGTTCCGTTCACATGGGGAGTTCAAATTATGACTAAAACTTCTGTATACGGCTAGCGGTCTTTCAGATATGGCGCGCGCCACCCGGTTTGTTTACATTTTCCGTTAGCACATCTCTCTATTATGTAATAATCACTCTTGGGCACATTAAATGTCCAATTTTACGTCAATACAGACATTTTCATTAATCCATCTATGATATTTTCTTCAAAATTTTAGTATAAGAAACATGTTACATAGCATATAAACATGTTGTTTATATGCTATGTTTATATGCTATGTAGGTGTGGTTGCTGGGCGGAGGGAAAACATTACGTAATACTTATAATAATCACTCTTGGGCACATTAAATGTCTTATTTTACGTTAATATAGACATTTTCATTAATCCATCTATGATATTTTCTTCAAAATTATATATATAAGAAACACATTACAAAGCATATAAACATGCTGTTTATATGCTATGGTGTTGCTGGGCGGAGGGAAAACATTACGTAGTACTAATAATAATCACTCTTGGGCACATTAAATGTCTTATTTTACGTTAATATAGACATTTTCATTAATTCATCTATGATATTTTCTTCAAAATTATTTAAAAAAACACGTTACATATCATATAAACATGATACCTGGAGTATACCTGGAGAGAGTTCCAGAGGTCAACGCCCCTGCGGCCCAGTCTGTGACCAGGCCTCATGTTGGATCAGAGCCTGATCAACCAGGCTGTTACTGCTGGCCACACACAGTCCAACATAAGAACCACAGCCTGGCTTGTCAGGTACCGACTTTAGGTGCCTGTCCAGTGCCTGCTTGAAGACAGCCAGGGGTTTGTTGGTAATCCACCTGATGTATGTGGGGAGGCAGTTGAACAGTCTTGGGCCCCTGACACTTATTGTGTTGTCTCTCAACGTGCTAGTTTCACCCCTGCTTTTCATTGGGGAGATGTTACATCGCCTGCCGAGTCTTTTGCTTTCGTAGTCAGTGACTCTCGTGTCCAAGTTTGGTACTAATCCCTCGAGAATTTTCCACACGTATATAATAATGTATCTTTCCCGCCTGCGTTCTAGGGAGTACAGGTTTAGGAACTTCAAGTGTTCCCAGTAATTAAGGTGGTTTATCGCAGTTATGCGTGCCGTGAAGGTTCTCTGCACATTTTCTAGGTCGGCAATTTCACCTGCCTTGAAAGGTGCAGTTAGTGTGCAGCAATATTCCAGCCTAGATAGAAAAAACGACCTGAAAAGTGTCAACATGGGCTTGGTATCCCTGGTTTTGAAGGTTCTCATTATCCATCCTGTCATTTTTCTAGCAGATGCGATTGCTACGTTGTTATGGTCCTTAGGGCTCTGATGGTCTGGTGGCTAAAGCTCTCACTTCACACGGCGAGGGCCTGGGTTCGATTCCCAGCCAGGGCAGAAACATTGGGCGTGTTTCTTTACACCTGTTGTCTATGTTCCCCATCAGTAAAATGGGTACCTGGGTGTTAGTCGACTGGTGTGAGTCGCATCCTACGACACTGACCTAATCTGCCCGAAATGCTCAGCATAACAAGGGACTTTCTATATAGTAGTATGTCACTGATGTCAGCTAGGCCTGTATACCATGTACATGTACTTGTAGTAAATAAAGATATTATTATTAGAAGGTGAGATCCTCTGACATGATCACTACCAGGTCTTTGACATTAATTTTTCACTCTATTGTGTGGTTGGAATTTGTTTTGTACTCTGATGAAATTTTAATTTCTTCACGTTTTCCATATCTGAGTAATTGAAATTTCTCATCATTGAACTTCATATTGTTTTCTGCAGCCCATTTAAAGATTTGGTTTATGTCTACTTGGAGTCTTGCAGTGTCTTCAACGGTGGACACTGTCATACAGATTCGGGTGTCATCTGCAAAGGAAGACACAGCACTGTGGCTTATATCCCTGTCAATGTCTGATATGAGGATGAGGAATAGGATGGGAGCAAGTACTGTGCCTTGTGGAACAGAGCTTTTCACAGTAGCTGCCTCAGACTTTACTCTGTTGACTACTACTCTTTGTGTTCTACATGTTAGGAAATTATAGATCCATCTACCAACTTTTCCTGTTATTCCTTTATCACACATTTTGTGTGCTATTACACCATGGTCACACTTGTCAAAGGCTTTTGCAAAATCTGTGTATATAACATCTGCATTCTGTTTATCTTCTAGAGCATCCAGGACCTTGTCATAGTGGTCTAGTAGTTGGGACAGACAGGAGCGGCCTGCTCTAAACCCATGCTGTCCTGGGTTGTGCAATTGATGGGTATCAAGATGGGTGGCAATCTTGCTTCTTAGAACCCTTTCAAAGATTTTTTTGATATGGGACGTTAGCGCAATTGGTCTGTAGTTCTTTGCTATTACTTTACTGCCCCCTTTGTGGAGTGGGGCTATATGTCTGCTTGTGTATGTATGTGCCTGCTTGTGTATGTATGTGTTTGCTTGTGTATGTATGTGTTTGCTTGTGTATGTGTCTGCCTGTGTGTATGCCTTCTTTGTAAGTGTTTGCAAAGGCTTGCAAAGGCACTTGTTGACTGATACTAAGCCTGTTGAGTATGGTGCTATTACACCATGGTCACACTTGTCAAAGGCTTTTGCAAAATCTGTGTATATAACATCTGCATTCTGTTTATCTTCTAGAGCATCCAGGACCTTGTCGTAGTGGTCCAGTAGTTGGGACAGACAGGAGCAACCTGCTCTAAACCCATGTTGCCCTGGGTTGTGTAATTGATGGGTATCTAGATGAGTGGCTATCTTGCTTCTTAGAACCCTTTCAGAGATTTTTAGTAACTGTGGGACGACCCCAGTGTCCATGCTCCCTCTCCATAGGATGTTAAAAGCACGTGATAGGGGCTTCTTGCAGTTCTTGATGAACACGGAGTTCCATGAGTCTGGGCCTGGAGCAGAGTGCATGGGCATGTCATTTATTGCCTTTTCGAAGTAATGTGGCATCAGGGTAATGTCAGATAGGCATGCATCTGCCAAGTTCTGTGGCACTCTCCTAAAAATTCATTTAGGTCTTCGACTTTCAGTCTGGTTAGCGGCTCGCTAAAAACTGAGTCATACTGGGACTTTAGTAACTCACTCATTTCCTTGCTGTCATCTGTGTAGGACCCATCCTGTTTAAGTAGGGGCCCAATACTGGATGTTGTTCTCGACTTTGATTTGGCATAAGAAAAGAAATACTTTGGGTTTCTTTCAATTTCATTTATGGCTTTTAGTTCTTCCTGCGTTTCTTGATTCCTGTAAGATTCCTTTAGTTTTAATTCAATGTTTGCTATTTTTCTGACCAGCGTCCCACTACATATTTTAGATATATTGGCCTCTTGTAGTCGCTCCGTTATTCTCTGCCTTCGCCTGTATAGTTTACATCATCTCCTTGACAAATATGATACTTGCTTACCAAGCGACTTTGTAGTCAAACACTGAGGGATAACTGTAGAAAAATGTTCCTTTTATATGCCTTCACTCTATATATAGCTATTCACGACCATTGTGGGTTTAGCGTTTCTTTTTTATTATGATAATAATAATAATAATACCATCATTAACTCTAAAAATAGTGTGTTGCATGAGAATGGGAGTGTTGCTGTTTGTTTATTTTGTACTAACTTGTACAACTTGTACGCAGTGTAAGAGTATTTGTGTTGTGAGGTAATTATT
>WNWK01045929.1:0-14517 GCA_009830355.1 Cherax destructor | reverse complement strand
TTTCGTTGATCTTGATTGCGTCCACCACCCTTTGAAAATGCTTCCGTGCTTGCAAATTTCACAAACAGCCTTTTTTGCCCCGTTGATGGATATCCGTAAAGATCAAAGTGTCAAGGTATTTCGCAAAACGGCAGGAAAGTATCACATCCTTTTCGTCGAGTGGGCCGCTCCTTGAAAAGGTTTCGACACATACTGTTTTAACTCGCCGCCGGTAGCCGTCCGCCATCTTTGTTGAAAATATAATTTCCAACTGCTGCCACCAGGGCTGCCCAACACATCCGCACACCACCAGTGTTGAGCGGAATGAACAGGTCCATTACTGGCTTCGAAGCCTTGATACCATGGGACCGACCCTGAGGGTTAAGGCTTTACATTTTCAAATACAAATAATCTGGAATGGACAGTGTTCCACTCGTGATAGCTGATGTTGTAGGTACTATCATAATGACAAATTTTAAAGAATACAGTGTCTTGCGCCCTACCTCCCCCCGGGGGCCCAATCGTGGTAGCTCTAGAGCCGACAGGGTTTCCCCCTGAACATACTTCTATTTGCCTTTTTTTGTCTTGTTTTTTTATCTCTGATAGAGCTGGTAGCAGTGGTTTTTCTCAAAAAAACCCGCCGCCCCCGAGATAGTGGCCGGGCCATTGCCTGCATAGGGGGTTGGGTTTAGTTTAATATCTATATTTACCCATACCCATCCTGTTGGCGGGGGGAAAGGCCGTACCCATGTGCTTGGGGGAGCACCCTGCACATAGAGGTGCCAAGAGCTGTGACATTTCTTACAGCAGCTGAAACTGTGCTGGAATGTGGCCATTCCCTAGCCCCAAAATATCCCCTAAGATATAAAAATGTTGTCATAGCAACCAACAACACTGGTTTTTTTTTTGGGGTAAAAAAGAAAGGGGAATTTGAGAAACCTTGCCCCCACTGACACTTCAAAGCATTAAAGATACATTATCTAACATTTGTAAACATTTATGTAGAAACTTGTTTTGGGACTGCCTTCTTGTAAGCTGCACTTTAAGAAAACACTGTTGACACCGACACTGAGACACCTCTATCAGACACAAGTGGCTATGGGAAAAATTTTCCCTAGCTAACTGTAGCCAAAAGAATTCCCCCTGCATGCATGAAATTGAAAGGGTTTCTTACTTGATGGAGTGGAAATGTCTCCAAAACTTCCAAGTTTTCCCTAAGCTATAACCTCCTCCAACCACCATGTGAAGGGAAGAGTCTTAAATCTGCAAATTAAATGGTAATTAATGTCCTGCCTGCCCCCCAAATTTCCCCTGGTTTCAAAGGATATCCCTTAAGCAATATCTAAACAGTAAGAGACACTAGCTTCCAGACTTGAACATAAGAGGAGCTGGTACATACCAATAAAAAAGCGTCCGTCCGCTTAAGACCCACAGATAACTCACTAACTTTTCCCCCAGAAAACTGGCCAGATACTGAGAAAAAGAAAGTCTAGTCTTACTGAAAAGGTCTGGATGGAAAGAGATACCCCGCGGTATTTGGGATCTCCCCCCCCCGGGCCCCTGGACAGATGTTGAGTCACGTGGGGGTGCTGCCCGTTCGGCGTTTTTTTACTCCCCGAAGCCCCAAACTGGTAAAGGGCCAAAAGGGCATGCTTAGATTCAAGTGTGGGCTGTCAGTTCTCGTTAGCTAACCTATCCCAAGGTTAGTCTTTTAGATATCTACCTATATTAAGGGGCTAGAACTACATTATTAATATCTAACATTGCCTCAATAATCCTAATTTAGTTACTAACTGTTCAAACTTTCCTAGGCTTTTTAGGTGAATAAATCTATAAATTTAAAAAAGTACACAACTGTTACCTTCTCAACTTGAATGTGTATGCTTGTTTTGGTTGGGGGTGGGGGTTTTTCCCTGTGGAACGAGTAACCTCAAAAGTTTCCCAATTTCCCAAAAAATAACATTACGGTTTTTCATATAACAATTATTAGAAATATACCTAGAATGTAAACAGCCTTTTTCTGAGTCCCTTTCAAACTGCACGGCACTACGGTGCCCGCCTTTTATAGGCCTATCAAGGTCAGGGGCCCCCATGTTTCTCCCCCACTCGGGGTCTCTTCACTGAAGCAGGTTCTACCCCAACTGGTTTCCCGTCCCCCCCCACATTCTGTATCCGTGTACACTTCCCCCATTCGACAAAAAATCCAAACCTAGTCTACGGCTGTACCCCCTTCCCCCATGCTCCATTCTACTGCACAATGAGAAAAAGGAAAAAATAATACATAACAAAATATACCCATTTTTTAAAAATTATTTTAAAATTTTCCCAAAAAAATCCCCCCCCCCCAAAAAAAAAAATTTTTTTTTAAAGAAATTATAGAAATTTTTTTGAAGGGGGACGATGCCAAATTAAAAAATTTTGGGGGGGAAATTTGGGGAAATTTCCCGGGGCAGAGTTAATGGTGGGGGGAAATTTTTTAATGCGATTTCACCCCCTTTAAGGCCTTTTTTTTTCGTTCCATTGTTCCAGTCGATCAGATCCCCTTTTCTTGGGATCCCTTTCCCAAACCATGGATTGGCCCGGGAAAATGACTGGGCAACTCCCCCTTATTCGACAGGTTAGTTTCCCGGGGGCCCCCGGGAAAAATGGACATCCCGGAAAGCAGAACGCCATTTTTTAAAAAATTTTAAAAGTACAAATTCCCAAAATTAACAAGTTTACACTAACATTTAAAAGGGGTTTGAATGAATGGGTTTAAAAAAAATTGAAAGTACTGTGTGGGGTTATTTTTCAATTTTTTTTTAAACCCCCTTCTGTTGCTAACTTTATATGTTTAAAATTTTTTTCCCCAAAATTTTGTAGTCTTAATGTAGGGAAAAAAGGGGGGGTATTTATTGAAAAAAGTCGTTTGTAGTGGGTTTTTGGTATCCCCCCGGGACCCCCCCCCCCATAATATACAACAACGTTTAAAGTCCCCCAGGTGATAAAATACTTATACAGTACACTCATTAGTTCTTAAAAAATATTTGTAGTCTTAATGAAGGTGAGGGGTGATAAGGGAAAAACACGAATAAAGAGAGAGAAAAAAATAAGGGAAGAGCTGCATAGAAAACAAACGTACAAGGTTGGTTATGGTTCTTAAAAAAGTTGTCTCTACAGTGGTACGAAGAATAAATAAATACTCCCATTCTCTGCAACACCTTTTTAGATAAGATATTTATTCAAATTCAATTCAAATTCAAATTCTTTATTTCATGTAATATACAAGGTGGGTTGTCTTATAATTATACATTAAGTAGATATTACAAGATGGCCAATAATATGCCTAGGTATGCCTAGGCTTTTCGGAAAACAGTCTTATGATAGGTCTTACTCAATAGCTACACAATGATTATACAGATTGTAAGGTTAGGCAATTGTAGTGATTAACTAGGTTTACAAAATTTAGGTACTGGAATTTAAACATTTAAGAATTTAACAATTAGTATAAAAGTTAGCAATTAGTTTATATATTAATGATAAAGGTGATGTATTGGCATAATATAGTTTCTATATTGGAGTGTCTTAGGCAAATTTATGACTTGCTTAAGTATTATGAAGCAATAGTTGTATTAGAATTTGTTAGAACTGTGCAAATTAAGGAATCACAGATATCAATAAGTGTATTTGCTGTGGTTAGTACTGTGCAAATTAAGGAATCACAGATATCAATAAGTGTATTTTGCTTTGGATATGTGCAAGATAAAGTAGTTTTCATGTGGTTAGCTACCGGTTGGGTGCGTAAGTGAGATAAGATGTTTTTAACGGTGCTTTTGAAAATGGAGGTTGTGTCTGCAGTTCTAGAGTTTTCAGGCAGGGATTTCCCAGATTTTAGGCCCTTTTATGCGCATTGAATTTTTGTATAGATTTAGTCTGACACAGGGAATGTCAAAGAGATGTTTATGTCTGGTATTATGTCTATGGGTCCTGTCACAACTGTCAAGAAAGTGTTTTAGCTCAGGGTTAAAGTTGGAATTAATGGTTCTATAAATGTAGATAGCAGAGTAGTAAGTATGGATGTTCTGAACAGTGAGTAGGTTTAGGTCTTTGAAGAGTGGGGGGGTGTGCTGCCTAGCGTTGAATTGCGTGATAATTCTTACTGCGGCTTTTTGTTGGGTTATTATTGGCTTTAGGTGGGTAATAGCTGTTGATCCCCATGCACAAATGGCATATGTGAGGTAGGAATAGATGAGTGAGTAGTATAGTGTGAGTAGGGCTGATTGTGGTACATAATGCCGTATCTTAGAGGATCCCCACAGTTTTGGACACTTGCTTCGTTATGTGTTGGATATGGGTGCTGAATTTCAGGCTGCTGTCAAGGTGAAGGCCCAGGAACTTGTCCTCGTTATGTTTAGCAATAGGTGTAGTGTTGATCTTAATGTTTAATTGTGGATCATTTGTTCTGTTGCCAAACATAATATGAAGGTCTTATCAGTGTTGAGTGTAAGTTTATTGGCTGTCATCCATGTTGATATTTTTATTAATTCGTCGTTAACAATGGTATTAAGTGTGGCAAGGTTTGTGTGGGAGATGACATAAGTTGTGTCGTCAGCAAGAGTATTGGTTTCAGGTGTTGTGATACATTGGAAGATCATTGATGTATAAGAGGAAGACCAGGGGCCAAGGACACTTCCTGCAGTACTCCGGTGTCTAGTAGGTGTGTCGGGGGATGTGTCTTTAATAGTGACATACTGGTACCTATTAGTGAGGTAGGATTTGAGGTATGCTAGTACATGACCTCTTATTCCATAGTGGTCAAGTTTGTGGAGTAGGATGCCGTGGTTTACGTGTCAAAAGCTTTCCTTAGGTCAATAAAAAGTCCCAGTGGATATTCCTTATTTTCGAGTGCTGTGTAAAGCAGGTCTATCATTTTACTATTGCATCGTTAGTGCTTTTATTTTCCTGAAGCCAAATTGGCAGGGTTGAGTATGCTTTGTGTCGTTATAAACGAGTATAATCTCTTGTGCACAAGTTTCTCGAATATTTTGGATAGCAATGGTAGATTTGATATAGGCCTATAGTTATTTACGTCTGTAGGTCACCACCTTTGTGTATTGGTGTAACCCTTGCTGTTTTGAGTAGTGTTGGAAAGTTCTAGTTTCTAATGATTTGTTAAAAAGTAAAGAAATAGGATATGAAAGGACATGAGCAGGCTCGTTTGTATATTAAGGGTGGAACTTGAAGAAGCGCTAAACCCACAAGGGTTGTGAATAGCTATAGTGAAGGCATATGAAAGGAATATTTTTATTACGGTCATCCCTCAGTAACTGGTGTTTGACTAGAGAAAACTTAATTCTTCAGACATTCCTACAAACCACTTGGTAAATAAACACTTCTCATATTTGTCATTTTAATACTGTGGTGTATGAATCGTGTTTATTACGTAGCGTGTTTATTAAATAATTTTGAAAAAAGTCATAGATTACGGGAAATGTCTATATTAATGTAATATACGACATTCAATGTGCCCAAGAGATTATTAAATGGCGTCAAGAGTAGAGAGTCTCAGAGATTTTAATGTGTACCTCCACACCAGCACAGTAAGTATATTTAGGTACAGGTACACAAAAGTATAATTATCAGAACATATAAAATATGACCTTAAACCGCTTGAAATTTTGGAAAGTTTCCAGACATAATTGATGTGCTCACGAAGAATGTAAACAAACCTGGTGGGGTTTAGTGATGTAATTTGAAATCTTCGTATTAGCAGACTGCCGTAATGCGAAACGCTGTATTTCAACTACCCAAAGAAGTGATCGCAAGTTGGAAATTTGGCCAAGTTTACATAAAATAAAATACTATTTCATTAAGAACACACGTTAACACACCACATTCTCAAGTATGAAGTCAACTCACCAGGTGGCAGGAGTCTGCAAAAACTAAGAACCTTGAGGGTCGGGCTAGAAGATCCCTGTCCTAAAGGTGGTTTTCTATCTGCAATTCCGCACCTTTGTCTTTGCCTCCATAAAGTGAAGGAGCTGCTGGAAACGTGTCTGAAACGAACACTTTGTTAAATTAAGGAATCTAACAGTTTTTTTTCAAGATTCTTTGTTTAAATATTTTTAATAAGAATTATTTAGAAATGCTACCGTTCTTAAGTGTTTTAGTTGCTGCTGCTGTGTTTACACTACTGTTCTTGTTGCTACTGTTGGATGTTCTGTCAAATAAATAAATAATATTCCCACACCAGTTATCCTTAAATCCCATTCTAGAACAGGTGCATCTGACCTCTTTAAAATTCCATCACCAGTCTAGTGGCTAACATGCCCCCATTGACCAGACTGTGGATTACATCACCAGTAGGTCAATTACCTACAAAACATTAATTAACTTGACATATGGTTAACTAGCTAAAATTGAGCATTCTAAAATATTCATAGAAAAATTGCAAATGGTTCAGACATGAATATTTATTCACCCCTGAGGGACCTGGATATTCTGATAGATGAGAGACTGTGTTACGTAGGGTTATGGAGATGAATGGTCGTTCAGTTAGTAATTCCTAATTTCCTCAGGAAGTTTACTTTTAAGACTGCCCATTCATTTTAGATTCCAGATGAACTTAGAACTTATAAGAGGGCAAAAGAAGTGTTCTATTTTCCTGGTCGTCTTAATTATGTAACAGAATATGTAAAATGTTATGGTAATTGCCAAAGAAATTAGCCCTCAGGTTCATGTGGAACTGCAGGCTTTTTCCCGAGATTAGAAAAGCGTTGGATTGGGTTGGTGTAAATCTTGTAGAACATTAGCCACCCAGCTTTTGTGGTGTGAGGGTGTGCTGTTCCACGAGCTGCCACCTAGCGGCGAGCACTGGAAACTTCATTTTCTGTCAACATGGCGACGGCGAGCAGACGCAGGATTAATACCGTCTGTATAGACATGGTGTCTGGGGTGTTGCAACAGGCTACAGTGACGACAGTGCTGCCTAATATCTTACGAGATGTCTACGGGTTGGAGATAGGAGATTTGTACGGAGTAGCTCTAAATGGAGTTAACAGAGTCTTCGTCAAGTTCTTGACGGCTGAAGTTTACGAGAGGACCGTAGACCGCCATCAAGACAGGGTATATACAGTGCACTCTGGATTACAAGTACGACTGAAAGACGTGTCCCGTACCTACACGTGGATCAAGGTCAAGAATGTCCCGTTAGAATCAGATCCCATGGACATCAGCGACGCCTTTGGAGCTTACGGCATCGTGCATGCGGCAATGGCTGGGAAGTGGAGTGAGGGACCGTTGGTAGGTCTGTTCGAAGGGGCATACTCGCTCAAGATGACTTTACGACGGCCCATTCCTTCTTATGTTGTCCTGCAGGATTTTAGACCCAGCTCTACGTAACGTACGCGGGACAGAGGAGGACATGCAGGTTGTGTGGAGCTTATGAGCATGTGGCGGCGGACTGCATGCAGAGGAGAGGACCGAGAATGGATGTTGGACGACGAGACCAGGGCGAAGGAGGGCGGGAGGAGGTGCAGGACCCGGTGGTTGACAAGAAGGTTGGACCTAAATTATGGAGTGAGATTGTCGAAGGGTCGACGGTGGTGTGTCAGACGCTGCCACGATCGGAGGGGCAGGTGCCTGCTGCTGGCGCCGAGGCGCTGGCTGACAGCATAGAGGAAGCCCCATTGGTGGAGGCATTGAGGAGTTGTTGGATGACCCATTGCCGGTGCTCAGTGGGGAGGCATGTGAAGGTGTGATTGAAGCTGCGGGTGTGGTGGATGAGTTGGTGAACAGCTGTGCGGAGCAGCAAGCCATTGTTCAGGAGCAAGTATCGGTAGAGGTACACAGGCAGGAGAGTGTAGAGATGGATGGTAGTATGGAAGTGGTGGCAGGGTCCAGGAAAAGACCGGGCACGGGGACTGATAGTGAAGATATGTTAACACCAGCACAGAGGACAGGTAAAAAGTCAATGGTGGAGGTGGCGAGAAAGGACCTGGGGTTGTTGCATGGTAGTGAACAGATCAAGGGTGGGAAGCTGATGGGTAAAGCTGGTAAGGGGAAGGCGGTCTCGCAGCCTCCATCGCGGCCTAAGGGCAAATCCTTACAGGAGTTTTCAAGTGTCTAACGTTAAATGTAAATGGGTTACGGGATGAGCTTAAACGGGCGTGGGTAGAAGGCACTTTAAGGAGGTATGGTGTCATGTGGCTTTTTACAAGAACACAATTTTAGATGTGGGAGTGAGTTGATGTTGAAAGGGTACAAGGTGTATGCTGGTTCGTCAGGAAAATTAAAGGGAGGAGTGGCGGTAGCGGTCGCAGAATCTAGCCCTTTTACATTATTTGCATGGGAAGAGTGTGGGGGGGGTCGAATTGTTCGGGTAGAGGGGGAGTGGGGTGGGGTGAGGGTATGTTTCCTGGGTGTTTACATGCCAGCAGATCATTCCAGAAAGGTGAAAGTGGACTTTGTAAGGGATGTAATGATTTATGCTTTTCGGGGTTTGCCAGGGGTGTCGATTGTGGGAGGGGATTTTAATTGCGTGATTCGGGTGCGGGATGTTGAGCCTTGGGGAAGCGGGTGTGTGTTGGGAGAGTTGAGAGATTTATTGCAGAGTGCGGGGTTGGGGGATGTAAGTTGGGGTTGGGGGCCGGGGAGTGTACTTTGTAAGGAGAGGTTACGGGGCCAGGTTAGATAGGATTTATGTGTCAGGGTCAGTGGTGGTAGGTAGGATTAATTATGTGGATGTGGGTTTCTCTGACCATAGGGGGGTGTTGGTTGAGGTAGATTGGTCAGGTGCGGCCAGGTGGTACAGGGGGTACTGGAAATTGAACGTGCGGCTGTTATCTGGTGTGGGTAATAGGGGCGGAGTTTGCGGGTTGGTGGATGGGTTATGGGAACAGGGTCGACGGGAGGAAGATGTGGTGGGTTGGTGGGTGTTGGGTGGAAGCCGCAGATTCGTAAGTTTTATCAAGGTTTGGGTAAGGAGGAGGCGAGATGGAGATATGGATGCAACAATATATTGAAGGCCAATTACGGAGGTTGTTACGCAGAGGCGGGACGTGAGGTTACGGGGAGATAGGAATTGAAGAATAGGTTGATAGAGATACAGAATGAGAGGTTTGAGGCATGTAGGATACAGCGGTATTGATGATTTTTTGTGGGGATAGGCCTTCAAAACACGTATTGAGACAATGTAGAGTGGTAGGGGAGAATGACGATGGAAAGGGTGGAGGTGGAGGAGAGTGTGGATGGTTACGAACGGGGATGGAAATTAGGGTACGGAAGCGATTGGGGTGTACGTGGACAAATGGTTTCAGAGGTATCTTGGCAGTGTGGGGTACGGAGGAGGCTTGTGATGAACTGATGGAGGGGATACGGGGAGATTGGAGGAGTGGTGTGAGGGTGGTGGGGAGTCATTAGTGAGGCAGAGGTTTGGGAGGCGGTAAGTGGGATGAGTAGAGGGAAAGCTCCTGGTATTGATGGGTTGGCAAATGAGTTCTACAAGGATAACTGGGATAGTGTGAGGGTTGTGTGACAGAAGTAATGAATAGGATGAGGAGGGTTGGGAGGATGGGACAGGGGATGGGAAGGGGCGTGATGGTATTGGTGAAAAAAGGGGAAGGTGGGTAACCGGTTGAGTAACTACAGGCCGTTGGTGCTTATGAACGCTGATTATAAGTTTTTTGCCAAATTACTGGGTAACAGGATGAGAAGGGTGCTTGAGGGAGGATTCGTGGGGGCAGGGGGATACCGGGAAGAGGCGTGCTTATGGGGCATGAGAGGTTTAAAGGGACTTTTAGACAGGGGTAGGGAGGGGGCATCCTAGCTTTGGACTGGAGAGGGGCGATGATAGTGTGGAAAGAGAGGTTTTGTTTGAGGTGTTGAGGAGACAGGGTTTTGGGGAGGGGTTGTGGATTGGGTCAGGACGTTATATGAGGGGGCGTGTTCGAATACAGGTGAATGGGAGGCTCGGGAGTGTGGTGGGGGTGGGCAGGGGTCTGCGGCAGGGTTGTCCCCTGTCGCAGATTCTCTTGCTTGCGCACAAGACCCTTTCATCGTCTAATGGAAAGTGGGGTGCAAAGGATGGGATAGAGGGCATCGGGGTTACGTGGATGACACGACGGTGCTCTTGGGAAGTGAGGTTGGGTTGGAGACGGTTAGAAGGTGTTTACGGACATTTTGTGGGGCAACAGGGTTGAGTGTGAATAGTGAGAAATCTAAATTGTTGGAGGTGGGATCATGGGGGGGGGTTTGGGTCAGGGCCATGGTTGGGTGGTGGTGGATAGCATCACTATTTGTGGTATTGTGTACATGAGAGACAGGTATCAGACAAGGGAGGTGAATTGGGTAGGGTGGTGCACCGGGTAAAGATGTGTATGCAAGCGGGAGACCGAGTGATCTTACCTTGAGGCAGAGGGTTATAGCTGTGAATACGTTAGTCTACAGTAGGATTTGGTATGTAGCTGGTGGTACCCTCTGTTGAGGGCGGATGTAAATGAGATTGAACGTAGGGTCTTCAAGCATATCTGGGCGAATGGGAGGCATTGGTTGGGAAGGATGTGGTTAGGAATGGGGTTGGGAGGAGGTTTGGGGTTAATATGGTTGGAGAAGCGGCTGGTTTGTATGTATGTGAAACGATGCCTGGTGAGGAGAGGGGGTTTGCGGAGAGAGGAGGGGATGGAGTGGTGGGGTGTTGCGGGAGGTGCAGGAGTGGTGGAGGGAAAGGAGATTGACTACTGTAGAGATTTGTTGAGAAATTTATTGGTCATAGTGGAACCGCAAAAGTTGAAGGTGAAGCAGATGATGGTTTGGTGAGGGGGATCAGGTAGTAGAGGGTGTGGCGGTTTTACCAGTATACGATTGGGTACAGATTTGGAGGGGTTTTAGGGGGCTCAGGTTACGTGCGAGGGGTCGGAACAAATGTACAGATTCTTGCTTGGGACGTCGCTCCAGGGAGGTGTTATACAATATGGGGTTGGTACAGGACGGTAGATGTGAGAGGTGTGGCATGGGGGGGACGGCGCTGCACGCGATTTATTTCTGTGAGGCTTTGGGTCCGGTGAGGGAATGGATGGGGGGGTGGCGCAAGCTGGGGGGAGAGGGACTCAGGTGTTGAGAGCCCTTTTCCTGGACTTCGTGGATTGGTAGGTGGTGCCAGGAGAGGTCTCATGTATTGTGTGGTAGATTTCGTGTGGGGTCTTGGTGTTTGCGGGAGGTGGGGGCCCAGGAAAGGATCAGGGCTCTGGCTGCAAGAATGTATCATACAAAGTGTAGAAACAGGCTGGTGTATGGGGTGGTTGGGATGAGAAGTTTAGTCTGGCTTACAGAAATCTAACAGTGGGTGGGTTATTATAGGGGTTGTTGGGGGCTTTTTCTGCGACTGGGGGGGCCGTGTGTTTGTGTTAGGTATGGTAGGGTCACGTATGTGTTTGTGTGTATTGGGGGGGTGTGGCGGGGGGTGATGACGGTCGACTTCTTACAAGTTGGACGGGGGGACAGTAGGAGGGGTGTGTGGCTGTGTGTTCAGGAGGGGGTTGGTTCTTCGGGATAGGCTTCGGTTGGGGTTTGTTTTTGGTTTTAGGGTGGGGGATCATGGGAAGGCGTAAGGGTTGGCCACCTCTGTGTTGTTGTTTGTATGGTATGTGTGTGTGTGTGTGTGTGTTCCTTCTGAATATTGTTGCTTAAGTCTCCTGTGTTGCTTCTCAACCGATGTTTAATGATCATAGTGTGTGTGTGTGTGTGTGTGTGTGTGTGTGTGTGTGTGTCCAAAGTGGTACTTTTGTATCAAGGTGGCAAGGACAATGTTTACATTGTTAGGTTGTAAGTTTGATTGTGCTTATGTTATTGGAGGACAAGTTGTAGTTAGTTTTGTGAGGTTGCCTCATGTTCAGATGAGTGTTATGTTGGTGGTTGGATTTTGTAATATTATTATGTATGTTGAAATATGTTCCAAATAAAATATAAAAAAAAAAAAAAAAAAAAATCTTGTAGACTTGCATAACAGCTGTTCAGGCATTAGGTATGTGTTCTTGTGCTGGTATACAACACTTGTATCTATCCCTAAGCAAGACCCACAGACTGTTGCAGAAGAACTCCTTGATAGATTCCTAGCAATATTTGGACCTAAATAATTAGTAACAGATCATGGTTTTGAGTTTAGGAGAAAGATATTTGCAAGGGGTTTATAACACCCTGGACATAATGACATCTTTCACGACAGTGTATCATCCACAGGCGAATGGTATGGTGGAGAGGACGAATCAGGTAGTAAAAATTATATTGGCTATTATCTCACAGAAAGAACCACTATAATGGGATAAGTATTTACTTTGTTCACTTTGTTACAAAAATCGTTATTCATAAATCAATAGGGACAGAACCATTATTTATATTTACAGTGCATAGTTGTCATTTTCCATCACTTTGTGAACCAAGCAGTTGTCAAATATGATGAGGACTATCCTTCAGAATTCCTAACAAAAATGAGAACTGTTTGGCCAGCTGCCGCCCAGGCATCAGGTAGTGCAGTAAAATATGCTCATTTTTACGAGAGGGAACAGAAGCCTCTAATGTTTAATGCAACCTAGTGATGATATATAAAGATGATGCAACAACTTAACTGATCTGATCTAGCGTTACTGTATTTTAGAGAAAATAGGACCAGTAAATGTCAAGGTTAGTGGTGTTTGAGGACCAGAGTGAGAAGATTCTTTATTGTAATAAACTCGAGCCATTCTGGTTTGAGGAGGAAATAGTGATGCCTAATGTTAATGTGGTAGCTGAAGGAGGCCAGTGATGAAGATTTACTGGGATATTTGGTATGAATACACCTGGAGTATACCTGGAAAGAGTTCCAGGGGTCAACGCCCTGCGGCGGTCTGGGACCAGGCCATAGATAAAGATTTTAAGGAATTATTGCTGAAGGGATGGAGTGTTATGAGTAATGGGACACTGAGGCAAGAGCTGACCACTCGCCTCGCCCTCAGGTCACCTCAATACTCTTGACACTTGCCCACCACAATAAGACACAGTCATTTGTAGAACAATACTGCTGCCTTATATTATTCACAGAAGCGGAGATGTTGTCAGGACCAGCCATGGAGACTGAGAACCTATGTGGCTTGGAGTGATAAAAACGCAGTTATCAGGTAGTATGGGTCCGGCAGAGGTCTACTACTAGACCTTGGAGACTTAAAGAAAAGTGGTAGCCAGCTCTCTTGTCGCCACCTGCTTCGCTTATGCTCCACCTCCACCGAGAGCAACAAGTTGGGAAGAAAAGGTAGAAGTTGATGGGTGAGGCTGTGGATGAAGGGTGACCTTGGTGCCTGAGCAGTATTGTCGTTGTGAAGGAAAAGCAGCTTTTTGAGTCGTGAAGTTCCCGGATGTTGAGCTTTCAACGAGAGGGACTCGCATGGGCGTTCCTAAACGACAGCAAAGTCCACACAATGAGACATGGCCCAGTTTAGGAAGTGCTAGGGTCGGCCAGAAGCACTGGTTATTAACATCTCTTCTAGTAGGAGCGTTAGACAGATCTGGAGGCGATATGCACAAGGGCCCTATGTCCTCGTCCGTCGACACCTCTTTATTTCTGCCACACTTGCCCAATGATTTGTATAGAACTTTCCTCTGGGTCAATAGCCTGCCCCAATCCAGCCCATTACGACCTTTACTGCTAGCCAGTCATGCTTGAGAAATTCTAAAGATTTTATTTTTTATATATATGTTGTATCTACTGTCATTGACATTTATTTTTGTCAGTGTTTATTTTTCTTTACTAATGTTTTCTTTCTGTATTTGTTAGCTGTTGAAATACTTGGATTGTTAGTATGGCTAAGTACTTAATGTCTGTATTAGCAATAATATACCTTTAATTATGTATTTTATCCTAGGGCATAATGTTTTGTCATTTGATTTCATTGTATGTATGTGTAGATATTGTTAGGACATACATGTGTTTTAGTTATGTGAGTTAGCTCTTTGTTGGGAGGGATCACTGTAGAGATAGGATGTATTTTGTTTTCAGGTGGAGATATGTAAAAACAGTCGGCTCGCCGTCAGAAGAGTTGTTTTATGTGAGGGATGGGAGGGTTTTATTTTAGTTTTCAGAAAGTGGAATAGAATAATGGAGGGTCCTGGTTTAGATTCCTGCCAATGAAGGGTGTTGCCAGGTCAGCTGGTCGGTGACAAGAGTACAAGTTCACATTGCTAAATAGGAATACACATTACTATGTATATCTATTTATTAATAAACTATAGTCATTGTTGACATTTTTTACCCTTAGGTTCTATTCCCTCCTTTTATTAAAAAGCACTGCAATAGACCTGGAAGCCCATGCTGGGCAATCCTAAGGTACTGAGGTCATCAGGATGACTGCTCTGTACTTTAAACAAATAGTATATACAGTGGACCCCCGAGTTACGAGCACCCGGAAATCGTACAACTATGTAAGTATAATGTAAGTGCTTTTGTAAGTGTATTTTTGGGGTCTGAAATGGAAAAATCTACTTGACATTATTTCTTAAGGGAGTAAATTCGTTCGGTAATGACACTTGAGCAGA